>VZRU01008293.1:22825-34277 GCA_013398155.1 Pedionomus torquatus
CCGCCCCCTCCGCCCCCCTCCGCCGTCGCCCCCCGGGGACGTTCGGGGGCTCGGTCCGCTCCTGCCGGCGCCGCTGCTGCTGTCCGCGGTGCTGAACGGCCGCCCGGGCCCTGCGCCGGAGCCGACGGGAGCCGCTGCGCTCCGCAGTGCCGGGCTGTGCCGGGCCGAACCAAGCCGAACCGAGCCGGTCCGCTCTGTCCGGCTCGTGCACTGCCCTGCCAGTCCGGTCCAAGCTGTGTCGTTCTCTACTAACCCGTGCCATGCCGGGCGTGCTGCAGCCCCGGCGCACTGCTGCAGGCAGGGCCGCTGCGGGCGAGGGTTCGGGGCTGCAGCCCCGCGGGTGGAGGGGGACGCCAGGCCCTGTCAGCGGCCATGCGTCTGCTGGCTCTTTGGCCTGAGCTCTCCCCGGGGCACTTGCCAATAGCCGAGCTGCTGCAGAGGGTTCTCAGGCCCCTGCGGGGCCATGCCCAGCCCCAGGCAGCTGGGCCAGTGCAGCACCCTCTCCCGCAGGTGTTTCTTTTGGGGATGGGCTGGAGCCAGGGAAATGCAGTGATGTGCCCGAGGGGACCTGCAGTGCCTTTGTGATTCCTTGCAGCCTCCCACCATGTTCTCTTGCCCGGTTCACTCACAGGGTCTGCTTAAACCCCCAGTCAGGAGGGGACAGCCAGCTCTGGCAGTCACCGCAGAAGTCCCTGGCTGCCTGCAGTCAGGCTCTGGGCACAGCCCGTGATGAAGCTTTTGGTGCTCGCTCTGCTCTGCCGACCCGAGCCTGTTTGTTTGCTTATTTATTCATGGCTCCACTCAAGGTCAGGGCTGGCAAGAGTCTTCTGGGGGCACCTTGCTGGGATGGGGGGAGCCATGCTGGCCCCTGGCCCTGCCCTTCCCTAGGTTCTTACTCTCCTCATGCCCTCTGCAGCACCAGGATCTATCCCACTCACTGTGTTTCCATCACAGCAGTGCTGGCGGCACGGCAGCAGGCATTTGTGCCTTGCTGGGGTCTGACAGGAGGGCTGGACACAGTGCCACTACAGATGGACCAGGCAGACTGTCCCTGGAGCTGGGCCTGGCATGATAGTGTCCTGTGGGCTGGCGGGCACAGGGCTGGAGGCAGTGGGGACCCTGGACTGCTTGGGAGGGCAGGGAAGGGTCATGACAGGGCCCTCTGTACCTGTGCTGAGGGTGGCTGCTATGGGGGCATTGGTCTGCCTCTTCCCCGCCAAGGGTCACACTGAGCTTCCTGTGTGGAATTTGTCTGTGGAGACTGTAGATGACCCTGGAGGGTGGCAGAGCTGTTGCATGCTAGTGGGACTCCCCCCGTGCATCTCACCTGCTCTAGTGCTGGCCAGCCAGTGACTTGCTGAGCCCAGCAGAGCTGCTGAAACCCTGGGTGCCACTTAGACCATTTCTGTTGGAAAGGTCGAGCAGTGTCCCTGTTCTGGACAGCCTGCAAGAGCCCCATGACAAGGGCTGGAAGGGCTCCAGCCCTGGCAGCCCAACAAGGACTGGGCTGGTGGCAGACCCTCTGGGGAGGTGATGGGAAGCTGGGGAGCAGGCAAGGCTGGTGCCTGCAGTGACCAGGCTGGCAGCTCGCACTGCTCTGTTTGGGCTGTGGAAATGTCAGACTCAGCCTTGCTGCAGGCTTCTCTGTCAGCTCTCCAGCCTGGAACTACCAGGCTGTCCAAGGATGGGAGACCTGGGGCTGGGAGTTTTGCTGGAGCTTGTGACTACGGCCATTTCCAAGGCAGGGCTCGGGCTGTCGGAGAATCTGGGAAGCTGTTTAAACGCAGCCAGCCAAAGCGCCTGTGCTGGAAATCCTGCGCCTGCAGGGCCGGCTGATCAAAGGGAGGATAATCCTGGGTTTAGGAAGAGGATAGGTCTGAAGTAGCAGTTGGTCCAATTTGGGTCAGGCAGTGAAAGAATCCAGCCCAAAAGGCCACTCGGTGTGCCTGACGGCTGGAGGGGCAAAGCACAGCCCCAGAGTGCAGGGAGAACCCCCACACCCTACCCCATCCCACAGCCACGCTGCAGCTGGCAGCCGGCACTGCTGTGAATGCTGCCAGCGTGAGCCAGTGCTCTTTCAGTGGTCTTTCCCTCATCGGAGGCCCCAGTGGATCCATGGCTTCTCCAAGGGTTACCCTGCCCAGGGCATCTGGCAGATACCCTTGCTCAGGAAGAAGAAAGCCTGGGTGGGAGCAGAAGTACCAGGCACTATAAGGACCCCTTGGCCATCCCCACCTACCTCAGGCACCCCCAGACCAGCAGCCCAGGGCCAGGCCAGTGGACATGTGGCCCACTCCCCTTCATGGCTGGGGATGGTGACAGAACAGCACCCTGGCCTCCACAGCCAGCAGCCCCTGCAAAACGGCAGCAGCTGGGGACATCAGCCAGGGCCATGTGCTTACCCATGTGCTCACTGGGCTGATGGGGTCACCCTGGGGTGCTCCTTGCTGCTGGCTGTGGGCAGAGCCGCGGGGAGCAGGAGGAGACTGCTTGCCAGACAGTGCCGTCAAATGCCCTGGCAGAAGTCAAGGTGCCCTGTGTACCTTCAGGGGAGCCCCAGGGTGTTCCTGGGTGCTGTGAGCAGTCACCGCACTGCTGCTGCCCCTGGGACTGGTGGAACTGGTGCCGGGGAAGACAGTCTGGGAGGGGCCAGTGGGCAGGTCTGTGTAGGGCATCCTTGAGCTGTCAGCACCTCTGTGCCAGCATCTGGTGGGCCCTGGGGTGCTGCGGTGTGCCGTGGAGGGGATGGGCTGGCTGTGGGTCCTGCAGGAGCAGGCAGCAGCCCCGGCAGCAGCTCCGGTTAATTAGCCTGTAGGGTTTGGCTGCCTGGGCTCCCCCCAGGCAGTGCTCAGCTCCCTGCACCACGTAAAGCGATTAGGGAGGATTTGGGATAAGGGACATGACGCTTCCCAACCCAATTTAGGGATGAGTAAAAAGCCATTAGGAGATCACATTGTGGCTGATGCTGCAGCCCAAGTACTGCCCTGTGGGGCAGGTGAGCTCCCGGGGGCACAGAGATGGTCCCTTGGTTCAAGGGACCCCAGACTGCCAGGGTGGGCAGGGGATCAGCTTTGGGATGCCCTGGGCAGGCAGGGTGGGTGGTAACCTCTACCATGAGTGGAACTGCGCAGTGCCCACAGCGGGGCTGTGGGTTCCTGCCAGCAATGCCGCTGCCAGCCCTTCCAGCCGCCGCAGCAAATTAAAAGGCCGATTCATGTTGAGTGATCCCTGGGGAGGGGGGCGGCTGAGCGCCGGGATCGAAGCCTGGCACGGCTCGGCTCTGCTCCGCTCACACTGCCTCTCCAGCTGCCCAGCCCTGTCCTGTGCTCCTGCCCCAGTGCCATTCATCCTGTACTGGGGGAGTGGGGCATGGGCAGGCCTGGCAGGCACTGGGGGGACCTGACAGTCTCCCTCTGTGTCCTCGTGGCTGGGAGGTGTCACTTTTATGCCACGGGGCAGAGGTGGGGGACAGGGTGGGTGGGCCCTGCCTGCCTCTGCTTGCACAGACCACAAATCCTATGGCAGCTGCTGGGGAGGGGCTGCACCAGCCCCTCTGCGGCAAAATGGTCTCCAGCAGGAGTGGGGAGCGTCACCTGGGACCCCGCAGCCCTTAACTCCTTCCAGTGTGCAGGTCCAAGGGTGAGGTGGCTAGTTAGGGGTCCCTCAGGAACACCAGAGCTGAGTTGCGTTCATGTCCCCATGTCCCCACCTCCTGCCAGCCCCGGGGTTTCTCCTGATGCTGATCCTGCCAGTGGCACCACCAGGCTAAGGGGCTTCTGTGCCCCAGGCCAGCTCTGGTAGCTTGGTCAATGCCAGCACAAGGCTGGGGTCCCTGCCATGCCCAGGCCCGGGGGGTGGAGGGACTGACAAGTTTGTGGGTGCTGTTTTGGTGCTGGTGGGTTACAGCGTGAGCACCCCGGGGTGCTGCTGGCGCTTGTCATGCGGAGCTAGGCAGTGCTGGTCCCGTTGGGTCAGGGAGGGCTGGGGGGGTCACCAGTAGGTGCTGGGGAGCCATGGCCACGGGTGCTGTGTGGGGCCAGAGTCCGGTTGCCTGCGCCGTTACATAAGAGCGGGAGCCGAGGCGGCCGTGGCTCACCGTTGCCATGGAAACCAGCACGGTGATGTCGTCGGCCGGGTACCAGGCGGCGAGGCGAGGCCCCCGCGGGCTCTGCTCTCCCAGTGGGGTCCCAGAGCCTTGTCATGCTGTGAGCATGTCCCCCCGTACCCCCAAGGAGCCTCCAAGCACTGCTTGGTCCCAGGGGGGAGGGAAGGTGGGCTATGGACAGCCCCGGTCCTGTACCCAAGGGGGCCCCGGAGTGAGACCCATGGGCTGGGGTGTCCCAGTCCTGCTGCCATGGTCATTCTTGTGCAGGAGGAGCCTGCAGGCTCGGACCCCAGTTTGGCTGCGCCATCTGGGACACTGCTGCCCTGTACTGGAGGAGCCCTGGGGACTGATGGGAGATGGAGGACCAGCCTGTGGGTCGGCATCACCCGTGGTGCTTGGTGCTTCACCTCCCGGTCAGCCTGGAGCCCCATGTCATGCAGATGGTGAATCACCACCACACACAGGCAAACCGGCTCCCAGGATCCTGAATATGAGTCAACTGGCAGGAGGCAGGTGTCCTTCAAAGGGCCAGACTGCCCAAATGGTCACAGGGTCTGTCTTGGGGCCACCACGGTGCATGGGTGACTGCACCGCCCTGCTCCAAGGGTGACCCTTGCACCGTTCTTGCACCCCTGGGTGCTCCTGGGCTCTGGGCTCAAGGCTGGTGGAGGGTATGGCTCTTGCTCCTGCCCATGCAGGCAGGTGCTGCTGCCACAGGCAGCTTGATTGCCCTGGCTGCGGGGCCATGGTGGGAAGGATGGGTGCATGGCAGGGAGCCTCCCTCCCCACACTCAGGGCTGAGGACCAAGTCCAGCTCCCCAGGTTTCCCTGTGCTGTCACCCACTGAGCCACTCTGCTTAGCACCATGTCCTTTGGCTCCCTGTCCCTGTGTGGCCCCTGTCCCCCCCTCCCTTCTGGGCCTCGGCTCAGGGATGTGCTTCTCCGGCAGCACCATCCTCTCTGCCGCTCCATTTCCAGCCTGATTTATTTCTGCTGCTCTGCAGCTCGGCTGTTTTCCTTGCTATTAAGCCAACTCCGGGTTTCTTCTGCATGAGGTTGTTAATGCAGTGAGCAGCCGCGGCCCTTGTCCCAGCAGCACTGCCCTCTGTGGTGGCACCGCTGGATGCCACCCCACCTTGAGGTGCAGACGGTGAGGCTGCAGCCCCTGCTCCTGTGGCGCATGTCGGGGAGCAGGACCAGGCATTCAGCCACTTGCCCTGCTCCTGGGCACAGTGCCTGGACTGTCCCCCTCCATGGTGGCACTCTGAGCAGCCAGGTGGATCCTGCCCCTGCAGACGTCACTCAGGGGGCAGCCCCTGGCAAGCTCACCCGTGTGCACCCCATGCCATGAGTTATTGCTGCCAGCCATCCCGCCGGGAGGGTTTCCCCTGGATCCACACCGCTCACCTCACTGCCTGGATGCGCTCCGGTGGGTCCCTGCGCAGGCACGGCCGGGCAGGGCAGCGCGTGGCTCCTGGGGACGGGCAGCCCCTGCCAGCCGTGCTTGGTGTGGGAGGTGCTGATGGCAGCTGGGATGCTGCCATCATCTGGCCTGGGATTGAGTGCAAGCATGGTGCCTGCAACTCCTGCAAGAGTTGGAGTGTTGGGGACCCTTCACAGAGGCAGCCCTGTGGGGTGGATGCTCTCCCAGTGTGGGCTGGGGGATGGCTGGCTGACCTGGTGGCATCTCTGCAGGCGATGGCAATCCCAAGGAGAGCAGCCCCTTCATCAACAGCACGGACCTGGAGAAGGGAAAGGAGTATGATGGCAAGAACATGGCCCTCTTTGAGGTAGGGCACGCAGGTGTCAGGGCAGAGAGGGTTCATGGGGAGGTGGCTGAGCTGGGTTGCTGGCCTGTAGCACCCCAACCTGTGCCCTGGGCACTGGGACATGCCAGAGCCCTGCACCAGGGTCTCCCAGCTGCCATAGCTGGTGGGGTGGGTGGTGGGGTGGCATTTGGCAAAGTCCTTGGGTCCTAGGGTTGGCCAGGGTCCTGAGGAAATGTCCTCAGGGCTTGGGCTCTGCTCTCTGCAGGAGGAGATGGACACCAGCCCCATGGTCTCGTCCCTGCTGAGTGGGCTTGCCAACTACACCAACCTGCCTCAGGGCAGCCGGGAGCACGAGGAGGCTGAGAACAATGATGGGGGCAAGAAGAAGCCGGTGCAGGTGAGGGATGTAGGAAGGTCAGAGCTCCTTCTTCCAGCCCCTGCCTGTGCAGTGCCAGGAGGGACAAGCTCATCAAGGGTTCCTGGCTGCACTGGAGGAGGAGTGGGACCCCTCACTCCTCTGCCAACAAGGCCCGTGAGCCCTGATGGCTGCCCTCTCTCTTGGCAGGCCCCACGGATGGGCACCTTCATGGGTGTCTACCTGCCCTGCCTCCAGAACATCTTTGGGGTCATCCTCTTCCTGCGCCTCACCTGGGTGGTGGGGATTGCTGGCATCATGGAGTCCTTCTGCATGGTCTTCCTCTGCTGTTCCTGTGTAAGTGATGGAACTGGCCGGGGCCCTGCCTGGCTTCTGGGGGTCACCATCCAGGCTGGCTGGGCTGTGGAGAGGTGCACTAGCTGCCGGCCCACCCTGCCCTGCTCCTGTCCCACTTACAGCGAGGAGATTCCTGGCTTCCCNGCCCTTCCCTGCTCCTGTCCCACGTACCGCGAGGAGATTCCTGGCTTCCCGAAGGAATCAACAGCAGAACGGTGCTCAAATACTGACCCAGATTGTAGCTGCTGGGGGTGGGGTGGGGGATGTGGTGGTGGGTCCCCTGCCCTGGTCCTGCATGCCATGCTGCAGTGATCCATTCAGCCAGGAGTATAACCCCAGAGCAGAGGCTTGGGGACTGAACATGGTCAGTGTCCTGAGCAGTCCAGGGACCCCCTGACCCTTGCGGTGCTGCCAGTCCCCACAGGGGGCTCAGTCCCCCATCTGCACTGCCAGCCAGCAATCCAGCCTGCTCCTCCTTTCATCTGGCTGTCTCCTGAGCATCCTAGCCCTGTTGGCACATCTCAGTGTGGCCCCAGAGAGTCCCATGTCCCATCATGGCCCCACCTATCCCTTCCCAATCCCCTGTCCCTCCGTCCCAGTGAGGAGGGAGCTCTGATGGGTGCCAACACTGTGTTTCTTCCTGCAGACAATGCTGACAGCCATTTCCATGAGTGCAATCGCCACCAATGGAGTGGTACCAGGTAGAGCCGAGTCCGTGTCTATGCGTGTCCAGGGAGCGAGGGGAGCTGACTCCCTGCTCGGTTGAGACCTTGCAGGGGTCTCTGTGACCCAGAAGGGCTGGGTGGCAAAGGGCTTTTTCCAGAGAGCATCCCCTGAGGTCATCCTGCTCCCTGGGCTGTGTTGGCCAAGCTCTGGGGCTGCATGCAGGAGGGCAGACGTCACTGCCAGCCATTCCCCGGCCTTCTGCCACCAGCTTGAGCGGGTTCCCCATGGTCCTGGGGGGGGAACGTGGAGCTGGAGCCGTCACTCGTCCCCAGAGCCACGAGATGCAGATGGCAGCGAGAGCCACCAGCCACGGCTCCTCCCTCTGCCAGACTGGCGAGGCCACAGGGGAGCCGGGGAGACATGCTGGCAGGAGGATGGGGAGCCAGGCATGCTGGGCACCGTGGGCTGGGCAGTGAGGTGACCTCTTCTGCTGGCACCCCCGAGCCATGCCAGGAGCAAGGATGCTGCTATGTGCAGTTTGTATCCCCAGGGTGGCACTGGTGGTGGCTGGCTGTGTGGGTGCCCCTGGGCTGCCTTCCCCAGAGCATCCTCAACCCCTTAGAGCCCCAGGGAGCCATGATCAGGCAAACAGTACTGGTCCAGGTGGTGTGCCACGCTGGGCACAGCACTGGCAGCCCCAGCACAGGGTGTAATTAAAGCTATTTATCATCCTGTTGCTGCGACGGGACCATCGATCCCAGCAATAAGGGCTCCTCTGGGAGGATGGAGCAGGGCATGGCCCATGTCCCTGGGGCTGTAGCATCTCTCTGGCATCCCAGGGGAGATGTGTCCCTGCAGCCATCACACCTGACTGCTGGGCTCCCGGGGAATGGCCCTGTTGGCACAGTTGCTCCTACTGCTCCAAGGCCCTGGGGACTGCCTTCATCCTGCCCTGTGCTTCATCCTGCCCTCCAGGATGCCTGACAGGGTACGGGGTGGTGTTGGGGTCTGGCTGGGACTCACTTCTGCTCTCTCTGGCAGCGGGTGGCTCATACTACATGATCTCACGCTCCCTGGGACCTGAGTTTGGAGGGGCCGTGGGGCTCTGCTTTTACCTGGGCACCACCTTTGCCGGCGCCATGTACATCCTGGGCACCATTGAAATCCTGCTGGTATGTGCCTGATCCTTCTCTGCCTGCAGCGCCAAGGGCTCAGGTCCTGGCAGGGAAGCTCTGCCCTCACCTGCCAGTGCTGCCTGCTCCTCATGGCCTGTCATGGAGCTAAGACTTCCCCAGGGACCCCTCTGTGGGGCCGTTAGCTGGGTGGTGATGCCATGACTCTCTCCCAGGCCTACATCTTCCCAGCCATGGCCATTTTCAAGGCAGAGGATGCCAGTGGGGAAGCAGCTGCGATGCTCAACAACATGCGTGTGTACGGCACCTGTGTGCTCACCTGCATGGCCACCGTGGTGTTTGTGGGGGTCAAGTATGTCAACAAGTTTGCCCTGGTCTTCCTGGGCTGTGTCATCCTCTCCATTCTTGCCATCTACGCTGGTGTTATCAAATCAGCCTTCGACCCACCGAGCTTCCCGTGAGTACAAGTATCCCATGGGGATGTGGTGGGGCTGGGCCATGCAGACACGTGGCTGAGTGATTGTCCTCCCCCCAGGATCTGCCTTCTGGGCAACAGGACCCTCTCACGCCACGGTTTTGACCTCTGCACCAAGATGGTGGTGGAGGGGAACGAGACGGTGGGCTCCAAGCTCTGGGAGCTCTTCTGCACCTCCCGTTTCCTCAATGCCACCTGTGATGAGTACTTCACCATGAACAACGTGACCGAGATTGAGGGCATCCCTGGTGCTGCCAGTGGCCTCATTCAAGGTAGGCAAAGCATGGGAAAAGAGGCACGGGGTTGGAGAAGCAGGGATGAAAATGTGGGGGTGGAGGAGTGTGGATGAAAGCTTGGGGACGTACTGCATGACTGAGCTGGACACTAAGGCTGTCCCTGTGTGGTCTGTGCCAGCCAGACCGCAGCAGGACGGCTCTGAGGATGCCCAGGAAGGCTGGGGAGGCATAAATCCTCCCTCTGCTTCCTCTTTGGTATCGATCTGAGGTTTTGTGAGGAGCAATCGCCCCTTGGGGACACTTTGCTGCTGCGACCGCAGCCACACTGGGAGAGTGGCCAGGGCCGCAGAAAAACTCATGAGTTTGCTGGGAGGAGCCACTTTTGACCTGTTTTTCTGGAGCTGCTGGTACATTTGCCAGGTGCTTACACTCCACAGTGGGTGGTGGAGGCTGAAGCCCAGTGCTACGCTCAAAGGGCATTTGCAGACCCCTGCTCCATGGGGTCACGCTGGAGGGACCGGCTTTGCAGCAGGTGTTGGGGCTCAGGAGGGCAGTACCCTGTTGGGGTTCCCTGACCACAGAGCTGTGAGCAGGATCAGCCCTTCCTTGGGGCAGCAGCTGGGCTGGGTGCTCCTGTGGTGTCAGGCTGGGTGTCGGGGTGGTGGCTGTGCCGGGTTGAATGTGGTGAGCTTGTGGTGGCTCCATCTCTGTGGGTCCAACGGAGCAGGGCAGGGGCTGGGCTGCCTGGGCACGGCTGGTGCTTGCCATGGGGCAGCTCTGGCCGTGTTTGCACCAGATGCTGAGGCTGAGACTGCTCTGGGGCCGCTGTGGGGTTGCTCCAGCCCATCTCTGCTGCGGTAACTGCATGGAACCAGGTGCAGGAGCTTGGATCTCACTAAGTGTGTGGTGCTCGGGGCTACAGCTGCCAGGCTGTGTCATGGCAATGTGGTTGAGTACGTTTACTGGATGTTTGGGAGCCTCCTGATGGCATCACACGCTGAGGTCTTGTGGGGCAGATAAAAGGACTCCTTGGTTGCTGGTGAGGGTTGTACCAGGGAGGAGATGCAGAACCCCCACATGGCCCATCCAATCTTTGTCAATGCAGAAGACAGCAAATGCTTCTACATTTGGGGCGCAGGGGGCAGAGCTGAGACCTGGCTCTAGGGCACCTGGTGGCAAGGAGTGTCTGGAGACAGGATGTCACCACACAGCCCCGACAGGTGGCTGGGGCTGACTGTACCCTAGACACAGGGTCTCCTTGCAGGAGAAATGTGCCTTTCTGGGAGGACAAGCCAGGCAAGGCTGTGTTGGTGGAGACTGCCAGCCCCATCTGTCACCCGAGAGCTGTCAGGAGAGGTGACACAGCTGGGGAGGGGTGCTCAGCACCGGGTGTTGAGGTCTGGTCCCCGTGATGCCCCTTTGGTCCTGCCCTGCAGCCCCTTTGCAATGCCATGCAGAGGGCTGTTGGGCTCTCCCTGCCATGTCCCGGTGCTGGCTGCTCTTTGCTGCTCCAGTTTCTCACCGCGATCCATGGCCAAGGCAGCACGTGGAGGGAAGCTAAGTCTGTTACATCAGCTCTGCACTTGTAATCCCATCAAAAACATTATCAAGTTACTTTGACACGATCCACTTTCCTTAAACCTGTGTTGATCAGCATTAATTATGTTACCCTCTTAATTATTTGCTACTTCAATCCCATGTCAGCTGCTCCAGTATATTGCAGGGATGATGCCAGCAGCAGGATGGACCTGCTGTGGTTGCCCACCCATGCTGCTGAGATTGTCCCCAGGCTGGGTGGTTTTGCACATCTGTGACAGGCTGGGGATGCCCCATCCCTCACCTGCCAGATGCCAGCAACCCAGAGGGGAGGCAGGGCTGGACACCCCCACGCTCCATCCCTTTGGACTGCTGTGCTGGGTGCGGGTGGCTCTTCGGCACCTCCTGATGCTGGCCACGCTGCCCATCCTCCTGCCTCCTTGCAGAGAACCTCTGGAGCTCATACCTGACCAAGGGCGTGATCGTGGAGAAGCGGGGGCTGCCCTCAGTGAGCCCCCCTGACACCCCAGTGGACATGGACCAGCCCTACGTCTTCAGTGACATGACCTCCTACTTCACCCTGCTCGTCGGCATCTACTTCCCTTCAGTCACAGGTGGGAGCTGCCTGTTTGTGTGCTGTGGGGCAACCGCAGGCCCACGTGCCCCCACGTGTGCTTGCCCCCCGCGCTGGGTGCGGGGGTGGATCGCAGCCTGTGCCTCCCACGCAGCCGCCCACGCTCCAGATCTGACGATGCCGCTCGGCGCGGCGCTGACGTCCCGCGGCTCCGGTATTTATAGTTCCCTGGGGGCGGAGGAGCCC
>VZRU01008294.1:0-54995 GCA_013398155.1 Pedionomus torquatus
AAAAAAAAAAAAACTAAAAACAAAAACAACAATATTCTTGAGAGACTGAGAAAAACAAAAAAAACCCCAACCCTGCTCCCTGTCTCTTTTTTCTGTTAATCTATTTATCCTGAGAGATCACTAGCTCCAAAAAAAGCCAAATCCTACCCAGTCTAACAAACATACTGCAAGAGCAGGTTAAAACTTGGAATACAAAGTTAGGGTTGGCAATACCTTACTGTTATGTGGCTACTGTGGTTCTTAACCTAAGATGCTCAAAAGTAATAAATAAATTCTGAAGACAACTGTAACTTGCATTCTATCAATGATGGTGTGTTCCCACCACTCAGAGATGCTTTCTCCATCCTAGTACTTTTTCAGTTGTCTTCTNAAACAACCATAAAGTTATTGGAATAAATTAAAATATAGTATTTAGAAAATGGAGAAGAAATTGAAGACACAAGGTGACAGTAATCTCTGCTGAAGAAACTGTTTCTTAAGATGTATGTTCTGCTTAATTTGCTGTGTTCTTGGCAAGCATATTTGCAGCCTGAGAACTGAGAACAAAGATCTGGTTATTCTTAATTCTAACCTAGTCCCCTTGAGTCACCCTCATTGTTACCCTCATTCTTTCTGTTCACTACAGCAGGTGAAAAGTTTTGATTGTTGTAAATTTTAACACAAAAAGAAAATACATTTATCCCTGCAATTTCCATCTTCATGATCTTTAATGATTCTACCTTTCAATTACTTACAGATGGTTCTATGCTGTAAGCCAGCAACTACCAAATACTTCTTTCCCTTCAGATTTTACTGAGAAGTGTAAAAACATCTCCAGAATTTACAAAAAAAATTTCCCAATAAAACCAACTCTCTTCCCTAGCCTGCAGGTGTCAGAATGCATGTACAGGTTTCATGCTGGTTTTATGAGTTATTTATATAAAGGACTAAGAACCAGAATTGGTCTAAACAAACAAGCCAGTAACATCTATAGCTGCTCATTAATAATATCTTATTTCAGTGATTACCATTTTTGGAGAATCAGTACTTATTGGTCTTTAGTGGTGGGTGTAAAGAGTCAGGCTTTTGATTTCTCCTGCTTTGCACTAGTGGTTAGGTTCTAATTTTCTTTTGAAGAAACCAATCGTAATTGGAAATTAGATTTAATTCAGCTATGTTATGAAGGACATTTGCTGAAAACAAGCCTGCCAAGTGAACATTGTGGTACCCCTTGTGGCCTATGACTTCTTTTTCAGTCAGACCATGAACACACATGACAATCTCTGATGTACAAATGCATAATATTCCATCAGTCACTAGATTTTGCTGCTTGAATGATTCAAAGTACAGTCCTTCCTTCTTGACCTAAATTAGGAACTACATGATTTTATTTAAAAAAAAAAAAAGGAGAAAAGTCACAGAATCTTCTTCAGAACCTAACCACAGCTCTTATAACATCTGCAAAACCATGGAAGTAAACCAAAAACTCATCTATGTGTTCCCATGTAAATCAGCTGCAGGCCATCAGTGTTTTGGGTGACCCATTTAGGCTGTCTTTATCTGCCAGGTTCTACCCACTGTACAATCAAGGTAACAAAAATACCTCTGGTCAGCCAGCAGAGGCAGGCAGCATGAAGGGGGGCAGCAAGTGGCACTCAGCCATAGCTTAGTTCTGTCTCCCTCCAAGAATGTATCACAATTCTCAAAATAAAATTCTACAAAAATATTGTGCAGTTGAAGGGTCAATTGTTGGTGAATTAGCACTTAATTCCCTGGAATAGTGACACAGGAATGAGCTCATTAACAACAATATTTATTCCTGGAACAGAGCATAGAGACAGCTACTCTCCTGCTGCTCAATTTTGCTTCCCTCCTGCAGTAATTCTCCTACCCCATACATTCAATTTCCTTAGACCGTGGTGTCAGCTGGCAGTAGTTGCACCCCACACATGGATCCAGCTAGCACCCTGTAGACTCATACCCTCTCCAAGGTCCGGTTGTGTTGGTTGAATAATGCACATTCAGGTGTTTGTTGCTTCTCTCCTCTTCCCCATTTCCCAGCTCTCCTCTGCTATATACAATTGCATTCTGGAAGGCATTCTGTGAGCTGACCCTGGTGATTTTAGCAACATCACTCTTTAAAAGTTCTTCAAAGAAACCTAGCACACGGGTTAGAAAAATGAACACCTTTAAGATTGCAATTTTAGTTAAATAACTTAAAAAAAAAAAAAGAGAGAAATTATCTCATCAAAATGAATCTAAAATGAAAACCTTTTCTTCTAGCAGCTCCATTTCTGTTTTCTCTAAATTGTTCTCAATTATTAGAAAATAGGGGTTAGGAGGGCCGTTTCCACCAAAACCTCCTAAAATTACAAAACCTTATGATTAAGGTTTTTTAATAACCAGGTGTCATTTTTAGTCTCAATATGTTACCTTCTCTTGTGTTAAGCAGCTTTTTCCAACCAAACTTCTGCATTCTCTGCCTCAAAAAATCAAGTTGTTTCAATAACAATTTCATAAATGTAAAAAAAAAAAAAAATATAAAAAGAGAAATCCTGCAGCAGTTTTTAATGTATTCATTTGTGTGATCCATTTCAGTTCTTCCCTCTCTGCTGGCACATACCCACCACCACTTATGCAAAGAAGAAAAAGTTTCCAAGATTTACTCCCCCTAGCTTTGCACATGTGTATGAGGAAAATGATTTGTTGAGAAGAGCAGTCACATGGACCACAATAAGTTTCAGGCATGTATGTTAAGCAGCTTACCTTGGGAGATTATTTGATGTTTCACTCCAAAGAGGAAGGAATGAATGAGTAATTACTGAGAAAGTAATGAAAAACTGAGTAAGATTTGAACTCTGGAAAATGCTGTATGCATTTCAATGGAGTTCAAAAAGGTAGATAGAAGGTAACTCCATTTTTAAACAACCAGTGACTTTAAAATCAGACAAATATGTAACGTCTATAGAAGAAAGATGTGACTGATGAAAAATTAAAGAGAAATCTCTCATATTTGTGAACTTCACAGATTTTTAATAATAGAATTATATATGTACGTACAAAATAAATCAACACATGAAATTCAAAAGTTTTTAAAATGTTTAACAAACAAATAAAAATATTACTCAACTGAGAATGAGATTTCAATTGAATTAAAAGTTTTAGGGACAGAATTAGGTATGACTGAGAATCCAAAATACTTGCCAAGTAGATCTGGTGATCCTAACTATCAAAATCATAGAACTAAACATAGGAAAGTGCATGCACTAGCAGTCAATAGAAGGCAGATATATGGATAATATACTTAAAATACAGAAAAACTCTAAGCAATGCAATCTTCTGCTGTCCTTACCCTCAAATAATCACTCTGCTTTCCTCTAACTTAACTGTCCCTTTGGCTAAGGGAGAGTCTAGCTCCCACAGCACTGGCACAATTGATATGAGCAGAAAGGCAGGTTTTAACACCTTAGTGGAGAAGGGGTCCACAGGTTGTTTGGTCTCCTGGCTCTGAGTTGGCTGCGATTCAAGAGAAATCAATGCACCCTGATTATATTTACTCTGCTGTTGTGGGAAATGGCACTGCATGTTGTCAGGTTAATGAAATGATTTTAACATTCATCAATATAAAGGGTAAAAGATTTTAGCTCTGCTGAAACTTGGACTGTAATGTGTTTCCTGTAGTGGAAACAGTTGCAAATGTAAAACACAAGACCAGAAAACACAATTCTAGACTATGTTTAGGAATTCACAGCTATTTGAACAGCCTCATCATCTTGGCCAAAAGCGAGGCTCTCCATTTGACCTTTCTTCTCTCTTCTCTCATGACAAAAAAAAAAAAACAAACAACCCTCTGAGTGGCCTATTTCCTCTTCCTGTTATTAAGAGATAGATTTTCCTCTCCTTATTTTGCAGCCCATGTGAGGGGCAAACATCTGTGCTTTCCTGTTCTTCAAACTTTGCTTCCCACTTAGTTATCCCTTCCAAGATATACTATGATATTTACAAATTGATACTTCAACAGATTAGTTCATTTTCTACTCCCAAATTTAACTAACATTCATAATGCATTTGCTTAACTTAGATCATTTCTTCCTGCTGGCCTTCTGCCTCCATAACAAGATAATGAAGGACCATGAGATAGACTGTGTGATCCCTTCCAACTTCAGCTATCCTGAAAACATCAATAAATTTCACACCTTGAAATACTGCTTACAGTCATCTCTTTATACTCTAAAATACAGATAAAATGCATAGTTAACTATGTCCCTGTGTTACTTCTGTAACATAGAAGTAGTTGAAGCTAAAATTCTAAATAAAAAAAAAGTCTGGTAAGCACCTCCTTTGAATGGTTACTGGACTCACCAAGCGATGGCTTATTTAATTTATGGGTATGCATATCATCCCAAATTTAATTTGTCCCCATGGACACCTACATCTCCTGTCCAGTTTGTTTGCCTGAGGACACAGAAAATCAAAGGGGGATTATGACTGAATCAAACCAGCTTATTCTTTTGTCCCTAGGAAAACACAATTGCACATTTCATCTATATGTAGATTTTGCAGCCAAACTATACTCGAAGCTTTGACAAAAATTTTTCTCAGTATGAAGCACGGTGCTCTTGTCTTTCTAGAGTTTAGTAATCCTATCTTTCCTGTATAAAAATCGGGCAGACAAATTGTATGCTCATAAAATGTTGTCCAAAACTACACTCAGGCTCACAGTTTGAGCAAATAATGAAAGAATATTTTTTTTTCTACAGTGTAGTACATATTCTGGATTCTTTCCACCATTAAAAATCTGTTTATTAACTGTTTTCTCTCTACATCTCAAAATCCAACTAAAGTTCTACCACATAGATTCATGGTCTGATGGTACTGCCAGGGACTATTCAGCCAATTTCCTCTGTATGGGCATCCATTTCCCCTGAACTACATCCTCAGCTTTATAAAGTCAGTTATAGGCTGCAACACCGAAGCATGGTATTTACTCACACCCCACATCAAGAAGGCACAGTTCAAGTCTACACAAAGAAACATGGAGTCTCTGTTTCTATGGGTGGCTCTATTGCCCCTAATGCCAATTGTGTTACTGAGGGCCGCAGCTTGAGCCAGATAGTTTCTGGTTTTCCTCTGTCATCAATTATATTTGCCAGGCAGACATCATTCCAGCTCGTCTCATAACAACAAGTTTGGAATGTAGCTTTGTGGGGTTTGATGAATCAATATATTTTTCAAAAATATGTTATATTGGAGTGTGCTGGCTGGATTTCCTTGATCCTTCAAGAGCAGACAGCCACCACACACTATGAGAGAGAAGAAAAATACACTGTCTTCTAACCAGGACTCTTCGGGTTCTTCTTGCAGTTTTTTTTTTGCTTTAACAGACACTTAATTAACAGTACATTTTATAAACACTGTATGGTGGCCTTGCAGAGTCATGTCTGCTTAGCATAAATATATGACTGTCTCATGTCTAAAAAGATATAAATGCATGTCATAGGAGGAGAGGACTGCATGGATTCATGCCAGTGGAAAAAGAATTGTTAGTTGAGCTGCATAATGTGAAGCTATGTCATTTTTGTTTTAATAAAACTTCCCCTTCCTTCAGGTGTATATGTGCACCTAAGGGCAAATAAATTCTTTTGTCTGAGCTACTTCTACGTCACTTTGCAACAGTACCTTAGGTTTATGGCCAAATGACACCTGAAAGCATTTTTCATGTGAAACCATGGTTCTTTTTTTCCTTTTCAACACTAAAACAAAAGGAAATGTTTCTTTTCCTCCAAGAACATTCAGCATTCACTGTTCTATTTAGGTCCTGTCTGTTGCATGTTTCAAAGCGTGAATTAGCCATGCTGCCACGTGAAGGACAGCTTCCTGACGGTGGGAAAGAGGCTAAAAGAATGACAGCTCTCCAGATTTAAGTGGTGCTGCAGGGTATTAAGCTCCATAGGAGAGTTTAAACACGTCAGAAGTGTCAGGTACTTTATATTCATGGACAATTTCACAAAGGAGGTGATCGTGCTGTCCTTGTGTTATGAAAGGCATGGTTACCAGCTTAAAGACTTTGTAGAACTGGGTCTGTCATTCTGGCTGCTAGAGAGCTCTTTGTATTGAAGTCTTTCAATGCAAATGTTCTGGTAGGTACTTGCTATTAAATTGTTTAATAAAGACCACATTGAGTCAAGTTCCCTAACGTTCTCAAAATACTGAAAATTTGCATGAAAGCCTCAGGGCAAAATGCTAAGCTGATATTAGTTAAAACATCTATTGCAGGGTTTAACCCTGGGTAATTAACTAGAGTTAGCATAACAGAAAGAAACAGATGTACCACTCAGCTACGTAAACCTGTTGATGAACTTTTGCTTAATATTTTTCTTAAATTATATGCAGTATTTTATTTCATTAAAATTAAAAGAAAGCTGGGTATCCTACATGCTAATATATAAAATTACAGATGCGTTTCTAGCATCTTTTTTCTTTTAAATTCCAGTTTGCAGTTCTTGCATGCCATGTGAAGGAATATGCAATTATCAAAAGCTACAGGTTATTCCAGGTTGGGGCTTATTTATCATCTCTAAGTGAAGTGAAGTGAAGTGCTCCACTTTGTGTGAAACAAGGACACACACCACACCAGCAACTCTGGATGTTACATCACTGAATGAGTTTGGTTTTTCCCTGTGCAGTTATCTCAGCCCTAAATGGAACAGTTTCAAGCAAAAGAGCTGAGACCCTGTTGCTACATCTCGGTCCACATACCACTTACAACTTTGTCATCTAACTTGGCAATGAGGAGTATGAGTCATCCCAAAAAAATTGAGAGGTTTCAGACTGGGCCTTAGAGTGATCAGAACTGACCTAAGAGGTTATATTTTTCTCCCCTGCAGTGCTTTGTTTGGGGATAAGCACTATATGCTTATCTAAGAGAATGCCTCTCTTCTTCTCAGGGTCTGGAGAAAAATATATAAATGTACCCCACACATTCGACTGAGGCATCTGAGAGTTCCTCTGCCAGCTCTCTGAGCTCACAGACACAAGCCAGCTGTGGCCTGGAAGCTATAGATCCATTTGAGCGTGGCCCTGTGCCCAAACTAAAACATCTTGCCTCAGCAGAGCTGTGCTCATGCTTAGATGGCTTCTGGACTGCAGCTGGTGAACATGGCCAGTTGAAGTAAGGGCAGCACAAGATGTCTTGCCTGCGTGCCTTCCTTGAGACGTATCTCCGTCTGCAAGACACTCAGCTATTTAGGCTAATGGAGTTCACCAGCCCTGGCAAGATTCCAACAGTGCTGAACGTGCCAAGCAATAGATGGGCAGGCACCCCAGGGAATTGTCTGCAGCAAACTCTAACATCTAGAGAAACATAGTCTTCCCCGGTCATAGGAAAGGTTTTGGGCACCAAGTGCGTGCTTCAGATAAGCATCTTTGCCTCCTTTGTGCTTCTAGCCCATAGTCTCATGAAGCAGCTGAATAACCTTAGATTAAAGGCACGTTAATGCATAATAGCCCTGAATTACATTTAGACTAAATATTCTGTTTATACAGTGTATAAACTAGTGTGTTCTGCTCAGGCTAATTAGTATATTAATGATGCAAATGTAGAGAAAATGTCAAATTGCTTTTGCTTTGTTTTGTTTCCACCCAGTTTGTGCACAACTACAGAGACTACATCTGAATAGAAACCACCGTACCTAGTATTTAAGAGATTGCTCCAAATACTTTATAATACTGATTAAATAAAAATTGAAAAACTAGTTATAACATGGCAGTTGCTTTTAAGTTGCAACCGTTATTTTGGTAAAATCATATGCCAACTTGGTAAAATCATAAATGCCAATTAAGAAAAAAATACATACAAAATCCATAGGAATTCTTCTTTACTTCAGCAGAAAAAACCTCACAGAATCCCTCCAAAAGCTCTTTTTAACCATTGTTGCTTTTTTCTTTCTTCAACCATGTACATGCACGAATATGTTGTTACTCCTGGTCATATGCATGAAAACACACTTTAATCAGGGAACTTTAGACAAGTTTGCAATTAGTTTAACTTCAGCTTTGCCACAGTTTGTGTTTAAGTTTCTGTCACAATCTCAACTCAGGTATTAATTCTTGATTGATTATAATAATCCTTAATGATAGGTGTGCTGCAAGTAATGCAAACACTTTATTTGATAATTTCATCTACTGACGGCCTTCTAACAAACTTGTGTCCTTCCACCAACATATACCCAAATATAGTAATATACCTTAATTTCCACTTGTATTTTAGCACTGCTGCTCTGCTGTCATAGTTCTCTTCTACTAGTGGTCAGACTTCTGGAGTAGAGACTGTTTTATTCTAGCCAAATAAGCTTAATACAATATAAACATTTGTGGATACAAACACAGTTCCAACATTTGATCAAGCTGACCAAAAGCTACTCACGTAACTGTTCCCGGGGATTTGACTACTGGACTGTGAAACACTGAAATAACTGAGTTGATCAGCAGTGTAAGAAGGTAAATAGGACACGGATTTTGCAGTAGATTAGTAGTAGTGAGATACAATTGAAAATGAACTGCTACTCAAAGTCAGGAACATAATCCCAGCCTACCCCTGGAGGTGTTCAAGTTCAGGCTGGATGGGGCTTTGAGCAACCTGGTCTGGTGGGAGGTGTTAGAACTCTATGATCTTCAAGCTTCCTTCCAACTCTAACCATTCTATGATTCTATGTGAGGTGATTTAGAGAACAAAACAGGTTATTGAACAATTAGTATCTTAAAGCATGGATTCCTTCTGAACCACAGAAAAGCAGTGCTCTCCTACTGTTTCTTATTTTCCTATCCTATTATAAGCTTAAAAGGATACATCTTGAAAGTTACAAATTCAGGGATATTTTAAGTTTTTGTTTTACTGTTGAGCACTGTAGAGATGATTGCTGTGAACCTTACAACAAAAGCAGTGTCTGAAGCTGTGTGCAGAGCACGGGTGATATTACAGAACAGAAACCAAATGAAGTGCTTCAAGGAGTCTAACAAGAACCCGGAGCAGCCAACAGCAGTTTCCCCTTTCTGCTGTTACTCCCAGAATTGTTTCTATGGGTTTGCATTTTGGGCAGGGAAGAAAGCGTGGCCAGGAAATCTCAGGAAAGTCCTGCAGTCTGCACTCAGGCAAGGAAATGCAAGTGGAATCGCTCCAATTTCTGCTGCAGATTGGAAAGAGGGACTGGAGGGAATTGGGAGAGGGATTGGGAAGAATTATTGGGCTAGGGAGTAGAGCAGAGCTTCTGTCTCCAGGCCTCTGTGGAAACAGCTGAGAAATGAGTCCAGCGTGTGCAAAAGCTTAACCTGATCCATCTACATTTCTTATGTAATCAAACTGAGCTCTGCAATAGCCTGTGCAATCTTGAGTATCTTATTAACCAAAATAAAGACACTGCTTGCCAACTGTGTTTTTGCAATCTTCCTCGGCTCAACTCTGCACCATCTGTCTTTAAATCATAAATATACTAGTGACACTTATCCTTTCAAGTTGTAATCACCTAGGCTCACTGATCTCTGTGTTATCTTTGATTATTCTTTGACGTCGCGTGGCACCCACACATCAGTTGCTGTTGTTGGACTGTCACACAGAAAATGAAGACATTTAAATGAAATTAATGCACATTTCATCAGATCCCTTATAAACACACACAGGCCTTTTTGTGTTTCATGCACTCTATTAATACCCCACTATTTTGAATAGCCCTGAGATCATGGACTCATACCCAGCTCAAGTCACTGCAGAGACAAGGTGCAGCAAACAGAGGTAAGCTCTGCAACATTGTGTTGGTAACGAGAGCTTCTAAGAGCAGAATCTAATTCGGAAGCAATGACTTTTAGGTCATGGTATCCATTTATCTATAACAGGACTGTTCCCCACAATATATTTTTCTGTCTTTGTTCAATTAACGTTTAAATATTCAAGCAGTAAGCCTCCCACTGTATTTCTTGGGAAGTTTCTACAGAAACCTCTACTAAATGAAAACTTGAATAAAATCAGTTCATAACTTTCCTTTATTTTTTCCTTTTTTCCTTCTTCCCCAATTTTAAACAAAAAATGCTCGTACCAATGCTAAAAAATTTAGGCAGCAGCTGTATCACTCAATGGTTTTAACACTACGTTGTTTTTAAAACACTTCAGCATCTACTATAGCTCCAAGCCAGCTTCTGAAGAGAGAAGTAAAACAGGAAAACTGAGAGGCTGAAGAATGCCAAACAGAGAAAGACTTCTTGGTCTCTTTATACCTTCCTGTCAGCACTTCTAGAGCCAGATTCAGTACGTGACTCTTCCTAGAAAGTCTGCTTCTAAGATGGTAATATTTCCTGTGCAGATACATGTGTAGGGATATATATATCTGCATAAGACAGGAGAAACAAAGTGGACATCCTGAAGTAGAAAGGATACACAAAACAAGCAGAGAAGCTGGGAAGCTGAAAAAAAAACTGAAATAAAAGGCCAGAAAAAAAGGTTGGCCTTAGCAGGATGTACCCAAATATTTATATTCCCTTACTATGGAAAAACACACATGTTGCATAGTCCTTACTCACAGCACAGCAAGTGAGTCTTTTTCAGCATATGGGCCCACTTATCATCTCCGTGACAGTGTAAGCAAAAAAGATAGCTACATAAAAACAGAAAAGGAGCACTATACTCAGTGTAATTCTCTCTCTGCTTTTCAAGCAATACTCCTTTCACCTAGTAAGGCTGCAGTTTCAGCTGGCTTCCCCAGCCCCTAAGATTGATTTTGGTGGCAAACATAGCTTATTCTGCCAAGAGCACTGCCAAAACCGCTTTTATATATTCTACTGTTCTTGTAGAGTATATCTTGTTCTGTATTTTCAAACTTTTTTAGAAATTTTCATAACCAAAGTCCCAAAACAGCCTATTTATAAAATCCTGTTGTATGAACTGGTGACAAAATCAATATTAAAGACAACAAATACAGGAAAGAACTGATGGGTAAACATCTATAGAAAAAATGGAAGGTGTAAAATAGATCACTGTCTCATGTGTGATGGTTTGCTCAGACTTACTGAATTTGTTTTGAATGATATTTTATGCCTTTTGAAAGTTCTAAAAAGAGTACTTTTTTTCCTTGAAAGCCAATTAAAAACCTTGTGTTTATTATATTTGAAAAAATTACTGTCATCCTATTTTCATCTTATTAACTTGTTCCATGCTCAAATGTTTATTGTGGTATAATTAATCCCCTGAGAAATAAGTAAAGCCTATAGCACTTAGCCAGATTTCAGATTTATGTCCTTGCCAAAGTAGTAGTAACAATATTTATTCAAAACCTGCTTTCCGTGCCTGAATTAAAAAAGAATACAACAAAATTACTGGTGGTTCAAATCAATCTTCAGATATACACACTATATTTTGCATCTATGTCTATATTGTCTTCCTGTGTAAAAAATTTAAAATTGTATATCGGTATAGTATTTTCTTATGCATTAGTTTAAGTCTGAATGCTATGGAATCAGCTTCAAAATGATTTACCCTCAAAGTTAAAACCCCCCAACTTTTAAACACCCTTTCAGTATTGAAATTTTAACCGCTTTTTCACAGACTTCAACTGCTTTTCAGTTTCAGTTTTTCCTGTTTTCAACAGCTAATTAGGGCCTGGCTGAATTAGGCCTCCCTGATGAGGCCAGAACAGACTTTCACATGGCTTTCAGGAAAGGTCTGATTTGACACAATCCTACACATGTCCTGGGAAAGTGCTGACCCAACGAAAAGCTTCTTCCCTCATCAGGGAATACTCCAAACCTGATACTTGAAATTCAGGTCTGCACTTTTCAAACTTGTCAGAGAAAATGGTTCTTCCACCAAATAATAATCTTTTAAAACTTCAGAGAATACAAGAGGGCTTTACAAACAAAGGTGGTGTTATGAGCTCTTGCAAATCTCTTTCCATCACATAAAATGGTTAAGACAATAGCACGGAAATTTTTTTCCTTCTATATAAGGCATGTGGAATTGTTAGTCTATACAGACTTCTCTTGAGATTTACCATATCGTTAACAGTGTTGAAAAGAAATTCTGAGTCAGTTCTAAAATACAATGTAAACAGAAAGGTTAAAGTTATGTGATTTCTTCTTCAGCCTAGTAATTGAAACAAAGGTCAGATACCAGGAGCGCACATAAAACTCAAGCACCTGGAATGGCAAACCAAACTTTTTAGATAGAAATAGGAATTTCTAGTTCAGTAAAGATAGGTTGTTGAGGGCAGCGTTTACCAATGACAGCAATTTTCTCTCTCCTTCTTCCCTCTCTTCCCTTGTGCAGTGTGACATGGGGGACGGCTCAGTTGTGTGACAGGAGGAATGGCATGGCTCCATGGCCACCCATCCATAGAGCAGCACCCAGTTCTGCAGAAAATGGGAGCTTCAGACAGTCTCCATCCTGGGAGCTGGAGTTCAAGAGTTTTATACCGCTATCTGAGCAGGATTAAATCTTTATTTCTAATGAAGTATTATGCTTTTCCTCCTCAATTACCCACTGAAATTCATCATAGAAAGCCGTATGTGTAAAGTTTAAATAAATGTGTTGGTTTTATCCCTGAACTATTTAATTTACATATTTTTAAAAATGCTTTTTTACAATAAGAATTTCTAAACTTTTCCCAAATAGAATTTTTCAAAATGTTAGCTAAGTAAATATTCAAGTAGTATGAGTCATTGCTGCTCTGTAACGAGTTTCCTGATGCCTCTCAAGTGAAATCATTGAGATGCACAAGTGATTTGCTTCATAACTTTAGGAAGACAAAGTAATAAGCCTGTCTTCTCACTCTTTTTTTACAGCATATGAAGAGAAATGCTGCTCTAAAAAAGTATTCAGTGAAACTTAATATTTCCCACTTTACCAGTGAAAGAGCCTAAGATAGGTATCAAAGGTTAGGAAGCAGAAAAACATTCCATAGACTTCATACAAAGCAGCAGTAAAGTTAAGGATTGAAATACTGGATTTCAGTAAAAAACAAGCAAAACCAAATAAGCAAACAGTGACCTCACCCCACACGTACACATATGCACTGAGAAGGGTAACTTAGGTACTACCATACAATTTCAAGAATAAAACTCAAGCCCTTTCCTGGAGTCAGATTTTGCCACCAGCTTATTCCTTTCCATTACAAAGCACAAGAAAAGGATGCAATTTGATCAGGCTCCAGTAGATAAATATGCTTAATCTTACACCACTACCACCCCCCAAAAAAAATTAAAAATCTATATTACTGTTTTAATTTTTCATACTAGATTTGAATCTATAACTATTGTTCACAGGGATCCTTCAGTGTAGGTAGCTTTCTCTCTCTACTTGAAGTTATTTCACTACACAATAAACTAAAATAGGATACAGAAAGGCAACTATTAGAATAACCAATAGTCCAGGTAGACTACATTATGTAGACAACAGAGTTTAGTCCTCCCAGAAATGGCAATTTCATAAAGAAGGTACAGAAAAGCCTAGAGACAAAAGCATGGACCAGGGAGATGGGAGAGATTGCTTCAGGTCTATCTTCCAGATCAGCTCCATCTTTGAACTGTGGGCATAAAGTAGAAACAGAGCAGTAGTATTATTGCATGCTACAGGTATTACATTAAGATTTGGGCCTTTTCCAGGCTTAGCAGATTCATTATAAACACTATTTGGTTTAGTTCACAGCACAGATGCTGTAGGGTCTTGGTGACTATGGAAATATTGAGGTGACATTTTTATGTACCTCAGAAATATACTAATTTTCAGGTCTGGCAGCAGCTAAAAAGTGACTTTGAAGTTCTGAGGATCTAAGGATCAAATATAAGCCCCTAATTCCTCATTATCTCTGTATTTCCATTTCTTAGAGGTATAATACAGTTAGTACAGATTTTCTACTTCTAAAATTTAATTGTGAGGATGAATAAATTAAAAACTGAGAAGTACTCAGAGGCCACAATAAAAAATAAATGTTTCGATGTACTGCAAATAGATTAAGTTTTTTTCTTCTCCATTTAACTTGATTTGCAATGAATAACCACCTTGAGGAAGAAAGCTGGATTGTTGCAATAATTGCATTTCTGTGTGAGCAGATGGACTTTCTGCCAGGAAATACTATACAAAGTGATACCTGCAAGATGAAAACTGATTATATTGATGTACACACAACAATGTAAAAATCACAGAAATATTAGGTGGAAGGAACTTCTGTAGGTCTAATCCAATCTCTCAGAGCTGAGCTATTACCATCACTAAATCAGATGGGTAAATATAGAGGTCAGATCTTGGCCATGGAGATATGTATACACATACATATATGTTTGTATGTATATCTGCAAGATTACTGATGGATAAGAATTCAGAAAACAAGTAGGGGAGAAAGGAGCAGGATATGGGGGATGATAAGGATACAAAGAAAACCCATAGGCCCAGGTAATATGCAGTCAGATGGCGACTGGTCTTTCAGCTACTTCCCATGCAGACAATGTGCTGGCCCAGCAAGGAGGGGGGGCATTCCTCAGTGCTTCAGAAGGACGTTTCTGCAGCACTGTTGTAAGCTGAGATGGGCTGGAGCAGTGCGACAGGACGTGGCCGATGGTGATCTTGCCAGTTGCTGTTGCCAGGTCTTCAAGTACACCATGAATTTTTCACTTAAAAGTTTTGCCGGGGCAAAGCTAGTGATCCCTTTTCTGAGTTGGTCACCCAGAAGTATGCGTCAAGTTTTCCTCTTTACCATAAATAGTGAAACCATCTTCTATCTTACAGGCTGACCTTCCAGGTGCATTCAGCAAGTTCCATGTCCATGGTCCTCTACTCCTATTTCTCCCTCCTTGCTCTATACCCTCATCTCCTTCCTGTCCTAAACAGTTCCTGTTTGCCCCATCTCCCACCCCACTGGCAACGCACTCTTTCACCACATTCATCACTTCCTTACCTGCTTGAAAGCTGCTGTTCTGTGCAGGGGTTGGGGAGGGGGGACGGGACACAAAACCAACCAAACACACACACACACACACACACACACAAAAACCCCAACAACAAAGAAGCCCCATGAATAAAGTGGAACAGAAACAGAACATACCTTACACATACATCTACTGCAAATGGCAGTATTAAAATAACCTTCTCCTTACAAATGGAAAAAAAACTTGCTCCATACTTCAGAACATTTGATATTGTCCCCTACTTCCTTCACTTAGAAAGAAGCATTTTCACAGCAACCCACAAAATCTTCTATCGTCCTTCCTCCTCCTTTTTTATCTTCTTCATGACACCAGTAATTTCTCATCTCTTATTATACATCAACATCAGGATTTATCTATCCAACTTCATGACTTTGAGAGAATAGTGTTTCACTATAAATATCAATGGAAAGAACAAACTCCTCCAGCTAGAGTCAGATTGCAGATTTTGGGTTTATGTGGACTCATGGAATGATCTCCCTTCCCTGATTTTACTATGTAGGGAAATCAGACAAGTTTACTCTTAATTTAGATGGGATGCACACAACCCTTAACAAATGGTGAAATCCTAAGAGTCAACTCAAGAACTCCAGCAATGCTGCCACTTAGAGAATGTTTATGAGTATCTCAGTGAATAGAATTTGAAGTATTGCTTTTGAGGATAGAAACATAAACAAAAGAAGCACTGCTCAAATTATTTTTCCAGCCTTGCTTATTGATTTTGGGCAAAGCAGCCAGTGACAAAAGTAACTAAGTGCTGTCAGAATTTACAGCTTTCTGAAGATGGACAACAAGTTAGGTGGCACTGCTGGAAGTTTAACCTAAAGCATCTAGGGACTTTTGAAACAGTAATTTTACCTCCTTACAAATTATCGTGAATTATTCAATAAGTAACATGTAAAAGAATAAGAAAGATTGGATAAGCTTTTTATTTCTGTAGCCCACAACACAGAAATAAAAAGTTGTGATTTTAAAGACTGTCTATAGCGAGAGAACTATCAAACAGAGAAAATAAAGGATGCAGAGAAGGATAAACACAAGAAACAAATGCTACCACTTCTTTTTCACAAGCACACAAAGAATTTTACAGAAAAACAGTTACAATAGAACTGGCTTCCTTTTGAGCACTCACAGCACGGATTATGCTTGAAATAATTTCTAGGTACACTGGTAGATTAAAGAAATTTTTGGACCATGTTCAAGTACCTTTTTGATACTGAACAGTAACTCTGCTACACAGACATAGGACTCAGCTCTCCTATACTTAATTAAAGATATCTGGAGACAAAGTCTCAGGGTGTTAAATTCTGTCTACTGTACAAATTAATTTCCTAAACTTCGTTATCATTTTCAAAGCAGATGCTAATCTTTCCTGCTAAGATATAGCAGGAAAGTATTCCGAGCTGATCAGATAAATCCAGACTATTTTGAAAGATAAGTGGTGCTTGACGACAGAATTTTGTTTGGAAATAGCAGCCAGAACATTCAGCATTGCCTGGTCACACCAAAAAAAGACACCTTTCCTACAAAAACAAGGGGAAATAGCTAAGCAAACACGGGATTTCAATTTGTGTGCTATATATTCTCTCTATTAGCTCACTAGTATTTCATTTTTCTATTCTGAGGAAGTCAACATCATATGCACTTTTGGTAACAAAAGGCTAGGGGTGATCCTTACGTGAAAGCACCCCAATGCAGCATGCTCAGACAGTTCTGGTTGACAATAGCATATAAGAAATAAGTAAAGCAGTAAAACACAACTTCCCAAAGATGTGTATGGAACTACTCATGTATTACGCACAAGGTTTTTTAATGATATGCTAAAAGCCACACCATGCTATTGTTTTCAGACTGTCTATTGTTCTTGCAGAATTCTGACATGTAAGAATATCCTTCATAAGGCAATGCAGTCAACCCTGATGATCCAGAGCACTGCAGTAATCTGTGTAACTAGAGAGATTGGTTTTCAAATCACGTCTGTGCTACAGAATAAAGTATTTTCCTAATTGATGATCTGTGTAATTATCCTAGAGATCAAAGGGTCAAGATATACACGTTGCTATTGCAGAATAGGTCTGGCACAATGAGCATCGTAGACAAGCGCTGCTGAGAGCCAGATGGCATGAATGTCCTGCTAATGTGATTGTCTTCTGCACATACCGTAGCTTCACATTCTTTGAAGACACACACCACTGATATGAATTAGTGCAAATCTGCCCCCTGCAGTCACAAGGCGCTTGCAAACACGGCCTTCATGTCTCTCCTTGTGTTTTATATCAGCTGATCCTTGTCATGACTCAGATACACAAAGGATATATGGTGCAGATCTCTGGCATGTAGGGACTCAGATTTGGCCAAATGGGAAGCAGGCCATGCAGGACCAAAGAGAAGGTCACTTTCATCACAAGCCAAGACTGTGGGAACTGTTCTAGACATTAGCAGACCTATATGTGGAAGAAGTTTAGCATGGAAGAAGACGCATAGCCTATCCCATGACAGCCAGGGTAAACAGTGCTAGCAGGACTCCCTTATTTCTCTATTTTTACACTGGACATCAGAAACCTTTCCCCATTTGATGGTGGTGTATATAAACTCAGTGCATAAAACATCACCTTGCTATTATTGGCAATACTTTAATGTTGCCTGTGACCCTCTCCTGTAGTGACTAGTTAGGCCAAAGACAGTTACATATTTCTTTTTCAGGTATGCTATATTAGGGGAAGGAATGCAGAGAAAAAAATAATAATCAGAAAACTCTTTCCAAATACCAGAAGACTTTGTATTTTATAAAATTATTGGGTTGGCATTTTAATCATAGCCTGGTTTTCATCCTCAGGCAATTTAAATCACAATGCAGCAAGAATTCCTGGGTATTTTCTAGTTTGAATCAATCACTCCAGAAAGACGTTGGTTTGTCCATTTCTCTCTCCATAGCAGTTGTACAGGTCTCACAAAGCTGCTTAAAGTCAGCCACAAAAAACTGTACATCAAGTATAGAATTAGAATAATGTTGGCAAAGCAAGTGTTTTAAATGTTTTTAAATAAAAAAGAAAAATTCACTGTGTTCTGTCAGTTTCAGAAAAAGGTAAGTTACACAGAACAGTTGTTTCCTTTATCTGATCTCCCCTCACATACACAGCCACTAAAAGGGAAAAACAAACCTATACGGGTCATTACCTCCTAAGTCAGTCATACAACATGGTTGTTCAGGTTTCTCTGTGTGTAGAACAAAGTTTTCAAGGAAGAACCTTAATTTTAATAGTTTTGGGAAAACAGGAGGAGAAGTGTTAATCAAAACAGTTTTTATCAGAAGATAGGAGTGCATTTGCATCTGAAATTTCAGATATATCAAGCTCATTTGCATTGGTATAAGTACAGTACCAATAAAATTGTGTTTTCTCATGGAAAAAGGCAGGCCTATCAAGTTTTCCAGGTCTACCTGGTTATAGAGCATACCTATTGCCAGTGTCCTCCTAAAGTTTTATTTAGAAGGAAACAGGCAGAGTCAAAAGCACAGGGTTTGAGGCCAGAAAGGAACATCAGATTATCCAAACTTTTATGTGTTGCAGGCCAAGACATCTCAATAAGTTTAGTTATTTACTAAGCCTAGAAACTTATCAATTGACCTACTATATTTTTTTAGAAAAACCTCCATTTTTAATTCTTTGCTGATTTTTTCCAGAGAATCCAACATACCTCAATAGATTAACTTGTTGAACACTTGATTGGTGATTTAGAGCCATTCCAAAATTGAAGCCGCATAACACCAGCTTCCAGCTTTTGGTCTGTATTGTACCTCTCCATACAATTTATGAAGTCCCTTTGTACCTTTCCCTTGGGAAAGTAATTAAACATAGAAATCTATTCATTATTTGGTATCCTTTAAAAATAAGCTAGGCTAATTCTGTTATTCTAACATATATTTTCCAACTCCCAGACATTTATATTCCTTCCCTGCTTTCTCTCTACAATTATGCAACAAATCTACATACCTTGAAGCTGTAGAGACAAGAAACTGATAGGGAGCTACAAAGATAAGCACTGTGATACAAACTATTACAAAGGCAATGACCCTTTTGTCTCTCAGTAAAAAGCTTCTTAGCACTCCTAATATGAACCTAGAACTCTTCCCACAGTTTTCAGGATGTAATCCTTTATTCTGTGTATATGGTCTGTGTTCCATATTTCTAGATGAGTGACCTTAGTTTTGACAATATTAAAGCATTATTAAAGCAGGCCTGTCTTATAAATCCATATGATTACCACATCGCTGTGATTACTTAACGCGACTGTTACCAGCAATAACTTCATATTTCCAAATCATAGACCAAAAATATTTAATAGGCTTTAAAGGCATTAATTTCTGTGAAACCCCTTTTCAAGAATTCTCCCAATTAATAACAAGTTGTCACTGACAATTCCATTAAGATCAGTCTGTTAGCAATTTGTAATCTGTCTAAATGTGTCTTTGAACTCTTCACAAATACAGAATATATAGAATGCAGAAGACAAAAGATAAGTGAGATTGTGGAAATGATAAAGTTTATTAAAATGAGAAAAGAGTGCATACTGCCTCCAAGAATAGCTGCTTGAATTCACCCATTCTAGCACATAAAACCCATATGGATAAATGTGTCTATAATTTCTGGGAAAAAAAGCAGTATGAGTTCTTACTTCACATTGTGTCCTTAATATAGTCATTGTCAGTTAGGGTCTGATCGACTTTGAGACAATTAAGTGAATAGACATGCTCTCTTCCCACATATCTTCTGGTTTTCCAGACTGGCAGCCTACCAAAACAAACTGCACTTCTCTCCCTATTTACACACCCGAGTTTGCACCGGGAGATAGTACAAAAGTAGAGAGCATGTATTTTTTAGCAAAGACTACAGCCACAGAAATACAATGCAGCCTGATACCAGAGTGCACTTCTCCAAGACATGTGGTAGGATTGGAATATCTTGGTTTAAAAGTGTGATGTTTATGATATTGTTGTACCTAAGAAAGCCTCATAATTTTCTCTCCATTCTCTGGGTCCCTTCTTTCCTATGATTAGGTGTCAGAAGATAAAATAAATTAATCTAACTTTTGTCAGTGAGGGAGAGTGCTAAATCTTGTAGAGTGTGAGTCAAGTGTCAAGGTTACTTCCAAATGAACAGTTTCTTTAGTTAACAAGTGACAGGAATTCTATTTAGGCATGACAGATTTATCATACAAAGAGCTTCCTCTAGGGGAAGTTTTGACTAGATCTCATCTTCCTTGAGATATTTTTCAAATATCATGTTGCAAGCTATTATTAGGCCTAATGTTGATTTAAAAATAAAAATTCCACATTGCAAAAATATTATCGTACATGTGCCTCCTCTGGATCAAAGTTAGCAATCATCATCATGGAGCAGACATAAGTTATGAGATTTCCATGGAGGAAAGAATACTGAACCAGTGAGAGAATGCTATAATCCAGCTGTAGTAACAATTCCAAGTAGCTTTCAGACAGTGAAGTCTTAATAAACTTAAACACTTGTGTAAGCCAGATTTATTGAAGCAGCTTCACATATTGTTGTTCTGGTTTAGGGTTTTCTATTCTGGGCAGAGCACCAACTGGAAGGATGCCTTGGAACATGCGCTCCCTAGTCCACCAGAAAGTCTCCTGAAAACACCACATACCTTTTTCTCTTCTCTGCCACCCCACCTCATGAAAAACCCATGTTAAATAATAATGCAGTTCACTATTTAATGCTGGAAAAATTAAAATTAAAACAAACCAAAAGGAACATGTTTCATTCACCAAAACAGGATTCATGTTAACAAGCTTACACCTTACTCAGCTCCCACGTGGACCTGCCTTGAATATCTGGAAAAGTTTTTATAGTCCTGTTTATTTCCGGTTTTAATTAGGAAAGAGTAAATATGCTCTAAATTTTGTATCTGCATACTTTGTGGTATATTTTGTTACTCATTCATGCCATCCTGCCCTCTTTTTTGTTTAATATAATTTGCCCTGTGTTTCTCTCTCCAGAGTTCTAGGATGGCTTCTATTTAGATTTTACGTGTTAGTCATCTTCAGGAGATTTCATCATTTCTATGATGACTTGTTTTATCAAGACTATAGGTTTTTTTCTTCATCCCTGACTTATTCTGAGAAGTTTTTCCATTGACATCTGCATTTCATTACTGTTTACAAATGTTAACACATATAATTTAATTTTGGTAGTTCTAAGCATCATTCCCTCCTTTCAAACATAAACCTGTATGGGCTTCATCTCTACTTTTTGCCAATATTAATTTATACATATGAAAACAAAGCTTACTTCTCTTTCAAATCACATCTTCGTCATACTGTGAGGTCTCAGGGATGTCTTGAGTCCAGGGAGATCCTAGCTCAGTTCCAGTCTAATAAACTAGAAGCCATGCCTGAAATACACTGCTTTCTCTCATGCTAATAGACTGAGTTCCTTGCTGCTTCTCCAAAAATCAGTATCGTGATGAAGTGAGAGAGTGTGACTCAAGCAGTTCTTGTTATTATTCAAAGTGGATGGTAATTGAAATGGAAAAGAAAATTCTCTCAGGTTGTTACTACTAGTGATGCCTTCAGATCTTAATGAAAAATGACTATAAAAATCTTTCACTCCAAAGCCTTCTTTGAGCAAAGCAGTGACAATGACTCTGCCACTTTCCAGTACATTTGCATTGAGACTGAAGAATTGTTATCCGTCCTGGCCCAACGATGTCAGACAGTGGAAAAAACGTGCCTTCAGCTGTCTGGCATGCAGTTTGGTGCCACCCTTCAGCTGGGAGCCTGTGTATGGATTAACTGGAAGACTTCAAGCAAAATCATCACAGTTGCATCTGTTTTGTTTGGGAAAATGCAACATGACTCCATAAACTTTCAGACCACAGTCACACCAAGAACAGTTCAACCTCATATAAATTTAAAATCACATTCTTGTTATTCAGGTGGCAACTAAATATAAACTGGTGATTTAAACTCTGTGCCAATATGCTGTGTACCCTGGGTGTGTGCGTGGATTGGGCATCTTCAAACCTCTAGTATTCAGAACCAATGTTTTTATGCTTTGTGTGTGTTTTTTACCTGTCAATACACTACGAGCCTGACTGAAGTGCTGTGGCAGCTGCACAATTCATATAAGAGAAGTGCAAGTTAATCTCAGGGTATGAAACAATGAAAGAACTTTTCAAGAGGAGGTGAAGTTTAAGACCCCTTGTTCCCCATCAAACCTCAATCTCAGATGTCAGTACCATCATTTATTGCCTTTTTTTGTGGCATAGGAATGGGAGAGACTTCAAGACACAGAAGTTAGCTAGAATATAGCTATTTAGCTGTAAAAAAGGTATCTTATAATCTTTTCGTTCACAAACACTTTGATTCTAATCATGGAAGTGTTTAAAACTGCCATCAGAAAGCTGTTTCAGAATTTGACAGTTAACTTAATTATGATCTAAACATCATCCTGAAGGTTGTACCTAGTGCATCTCCACACAGACTTTTCAGACAGCAAACTATGCCAAAGAATTAGTGATTTACACTATATGGGAACTGCAATAAACATCTCAAGATAATGTGTGATTTGAAGACAACTACAAGATAAGTTTCCAAAAGTGAAAGCGTATTTTATTAAACTCATTTCTTTGTCCTTAAAATGTCTTCACCCACTTAGTCCATAAAACTTCAACAGTTAATATTAAGTTAATGATATAATTTGCCTGTAGTGTTTTTCTTTAGAAATTCAGAAATCTGGAGCAATTAAGTTGTTTGGGAAGGTGATCATTTACCTGGAGTGAAAGATGGCAATGAGGCACTACTGTAGCTGCTGGCCTTGTCTCTACCTGACATTGTCTGGGGATAGAAATCCTTCAAACACACAAGGGCAACGTGATTATGGGAAAAGCCATAAGCAGACCTTAATTTCTGCAGCCAAAATATTTAATCATATGGAAAAAAAATAAAGGAAAGTTGGAAGAGAAAAGAATCATATTAAATCATTTTAACGTGGAAAAAAAACATAGCTTACTTAGAAGTGTGCCTTTCAGCTTCTATGGCACTTGGTTCTTTACTCGGTTTTCAAATAACTACCCTCTAGAATTGATTCCTAAAATGTAGGCCCATTAACAGATTTTGGAACAGAAGGAATACATGGTATGTTTCAGATTAAAGAATAAATTGACCATGCTATGCGACTTTGTGTTTGATACTACCAACTTCAGTAGCTTTGCATCTAAAACCTATGACAAAGAACAGTGATAGAAGAACACAAAGAATAGAAAAAGGGTGCAGAAAACCAGCCATTCAAAGCATACTAAGCTTCAAAAAGTCTCAAGGGTAAAATGGAAAGAAGGAATCCATGCCACAGCTGTCTCAAAGAGTAACTTGCCTCCATTAAAAAACAACTAAGCCATACAACTTCTGGGAAATTAGAACAACTGCGGTTTTTTAGCCTCTTACTGATTTCACTTTTTTTTTTAACTAACATTTTAAATTGCCTTAGTAATCTTGGTACCATCCTTGAATCTTCCCAAACATAGGGAATGGAGCACTTACCTACTCAATAGGAAGAGGATGTCTTTAATCTTACAAAGTAAGGTGAAGCTCTTGATTTAGTGCATTAGTTTTGAGCCCCACAATTACATTAAATACCTCAGATTAGCTTGTTTCACTGTAGCTGACATTTCACACAAATTCATTGTCAGAAAAAAAAATTTTTTTGTTTGTTTGCTTCTCCTTTCACTGTTTTTAGTCCTTTGAGGAAAGAAAGGGGAGACTTTTTCAAAAACACAGAGAAGAAAACAAATTAGAGTAGAAATAAAAGAGCAGGACTAAACACAGAAACTTTTCTCAGTCTCTGATCTTTGTTCTGGGCCTCATCCTTTCTCCTGTGACTGCTGTGCTTATGCTTTAGCCAATAATCTTCCTATGAAATAAGTTGCTTACAGAGAAACAAAGTTATCCATCTCACCATTCAGCCACCAGGATTTCCCATATGTGACTGCATCTTCAGCGTGAATGCTGTCTCCAACAAGGATTAAAATGAAGCTTGAAAACTTTTTCTTACTGAAGGAACATGGTGGCAAAAAGTCTGAGAAATGACCATGTTAATCACATGCCTTCTGGCCAGGACTATAGAGCGAGTAGCTACTTCAGCAGCTGTCATTAAGGAGCTACTTAGAAACAGCTGCTGTTAGATATTGCTGCCCAGAGAGAACACCATAGTATTTGCAGGAGCTGTGAGCTGGGCTGACACTGCACAGTTCTGATGTTGAAACAAACTGAACAAGGTAGAAAGAAGAAACAAAACTCCTTTGGATAATCAGGCAGCCGTCTTTTCTTTGACAAGGAACTCCAGGACAGAGCTTTCCTGCTATTCCCTGGAGGGAAAAGCATTGGCCATAGAAGATAAGGGGCTCATGAAGCCCACACTGAGGGAAATGACAGAGACAACATCTAATCTAAGGAGTTGGTTTGAATGGTCAGTTAATCACAAGAATTGTGATTTGAGCAACATGTGCTGTCAAGTACTCTAGGCCTGATGATAAAAGCCTTACTTCATACTAGGTTCTTTGTAAGCAGTCATATAAACTTGCACTAAAACAGCTGAGACAAACAGGTAGCAAATGTTACCATCCCAATTTGATTTTAAAGAAGAAAGATGCAGCAATTGTCACTTGTATTCTTCCCAAATAGATAGATAAGCTTGATGGTGTCACCAGCCAAATTAATTCATTATATCCTTGGTTTTATGATACTTAAAGTATTTTATCTTCTACTGGGGTATTTCATTACCCTCAAGAGCTTTCTCTTGTTCAAAGTGGGTGTATGATGCATTTTTGTTTGCACCTCATTCAGCTGAAGAATAAATAGCTGAATAAAATTTACCACTTGAAAATAAAATGCTGTAGAAAACTAAACCTACAAGTCTGATGTTCCCAGTAGGAAATTATTTCAAGTTCACCAGTTAAATTTGTAATTTAAATAAGTAGCCTCTTCATAAATTTAAATAACCCCTCTTGGAAAATAGTTTATTTTTATGTTCTTTATTCCATCAAAACTGCATTGCAGTTTTCCAGTCTTTATATTTACATTATTTGCAACTCTTTCCATAAGTGCCAGTACAAATGTAACTGATGAAAATCCAGAATAGTCATACAAATGTTCCTGAAAGCAAGGTGCATTCTGAGCAATTTTTTTTTCTGATGCACAATAATATATATGTATATATTAACAAAGCTTCATAATATAAAATATCTTCCATGGCAAGTAAAACTTTCCCACTTACAGCTTATTCAGATTTCAGTTACACAGACTTCTGCATTTCAAGTTAGTGCAAATAATGAAAGTAAGAGCCTGAGCAGAATGATGTAAATACAATGGAACAAGAGAAACAGCAAAATTTTACCAACTCCCTGCATATGGTTATAACATTTAATCAGTATATCATTAGTATTCTTTATATACAATGTATTTAAATAATTGGCTTGTCTGAACTATAGGCAACAAATTTACAAATTAAAATAAAATAATGTTTCACACAAATATGGAATGTCCAACAAATATATGAAAATAAAATGCATCTAGTAACAAAACGTTGTAAATCAAAAAAAGGTAAAAGATGTCTTCTCTGTCTTGGAAGATCTCAAGGCACTTTCTTGGCAAATCAGAGTTCTCTCCATAGTAGAAAGTCTGCAAGAGAAAAAGACATGCCGTTTTATAACCAGTTTCAAAACACATAAGCAGACCGCTCAGTATAATTATGTTTATAAATCACAGTTTCCTGGAGATTGCATAAATCTTAAGATTAACTTGAGAATTCCAGTGGGTCTTGCCCTCCTGTGAACACTAATACATTAAACCTCCGCGTTGATGTTACGAAGTTTTTAGCACAGAGCTCTCCATCTGCTGCACTTTACAAAGAAGTCCCCCATGCACAGAGTCATTTGCTTTTCCTGGTTGTCATCCAATGCTTTACTTCCATTTGTAAGGATCCGAACTAGAGCAACCAACAAGAAACCCAACCGAACACCCGAAAACGCTAAAACCCGTCAGGGCGAGCTGAGCCCCAGCCCCCGCCGCGCCCCTCTCCATGGTGCTGAAAGGGGCCGCCGCCGCCCCCCGCTCCAGCCGGCGCTACCGGCTCCCCTGGGAAGACCAGCGTTTCCCAGGCAAAACTTCACCTCTAACAGGAAGAGACTGTGTCCCCTTTTCGCACTTGGGGAATTACAGGAGAGGGAGGAACATGTTTACATAATAGCGCTGTGTGGAAAACGCAGCCTATTTTAGTACAGGAGAAATGCTTAAAAATAGCTGTCAGTTCTTCGAGCGAGAGAGCCTCCTTCCTCAAGGCACCCAAGAACCTCCAAGTCTCTCTCAGATGCTAAAGCATGAACAAGTTTTCTTACAGTAAACAGGAACTATGACTCTGTCCTCTCTAAGCTAGTGTGAGGGTGGTGAGGAAAACAGATCCTCTGTGCCAAAATATGGAGTAGAAGCAATCACAGAATCATAATAGAAATGCAGAGTTATTGGGGGATAAACTATTTGGAGGGAAGAGAGAGTGACTCCTTCCACCCTTCATCCTTCTCAGGAAAATGCTTCCATTCCAAGTAGATATTGTATATGAGTAAACATGAAGACCTGAGCCTATCTGAGTGACTGAGTGGAAACCAGTCACTCAATCTACTTGGTGGAGGAACAGGGTGAAGCAGCACAGAGACATCTGGGAGACACTTAGATCATAGCTCTGCTTTTTCCTATGATGTTTTTGATAAAGTATAGAGAAAGCTTAGGTACAACTTTAAGTGAACACAGAGCAGACAAGCTGCTAACATTGCATACGATTTAAACACTCCCTTCCTCATGTGTCATCTCTTTGAGTGTATTTTTGGCAGGCAAATTAGAGCACCTGGATTTGCAAATCATAGAAACTTTTAATCCTTTTGTGTTTTAAATATGGAAATAGGATGAGACAGATGCTTCTGTACTGTGGATTTGGAGGCCAATATTTGACTCATGCTCTTGAAAGAAAACAGAAAAAAGTACTGGAACACCCAAAAATCTTTCTGAAAGCCCTGAGCCCTGAAGTGTGAAGAGCTACAGACAAGGAAAAACACAGACTAAATAGGTGAAAGTGCAGAAAATTATATAGTACTGAGATGTTTTAGAAAGCTCAGATTTAAAAGAGAACACTAAAAAACAAACAGGAATACCTCAAAAAAAAATTACAAAAGCGTATTCAAGAAAGGATTCCTGCCTTTAGTCATGAAAAGGAGATCCAGGCAAAGCAATGAGATCCCTAGTCATTCTCTGGTTCAAAACCATCTGCAAGACCCGGAAGGCAACAGACTAAACAGACTGAAAATAGTTAAGAAAAAAGGAGAAAGAAATTATAGAATTTCTTGTCAGCACTGAAATATCGCTATATTCTTCAGAGCATTTTCTCACAGCCACTAAAATGAATCCCACCTCCACTTGGAAATCAAATCAGCTAACACTGACTCATATCCTACTCTTCCTTTCTTATTCTTGATTAGTATGAATTGAAGTCTTGATGCAGGAAGAAGTGACATACACGACTCCCCCAAACTCCAAGCTTGCAGTATTTGTCAGGAGGAAGTAGTGAAAGGGAACCATCTTTGAAGAAATTTAAATAAATTAAGTTCACTGATTTTACATATTTTATTGGTCAATAATACTCACTGCAGTTTTTCAAATTACTGCTGAAACTGCAACCATCTTACTGATACAGAATGAACTGGAGAAAACAGCGCAATGAAGATGTTCCTTCTATCAGTGACAATATTGTTTAATTAGCATATTTAACATGCTATTCAGAAACAAGAATGAACTGGTTCCTTTCACAGCCTGTTACTTGAAGCCTTTAGCTTTGTCACACCCTTATGTTCAGTTTACTTGCATCATCCTTAAACTGGTTATTAACTTTGGAGAACTACTCAGAAGACAATTTTGGAATGAAAAGTGATCTCAAAGATGAATAAAGTGACAGATTATCGATGAAGATTGCATTGGCAGACCTGAGACCGAGACATTCTGCTGCTTCTATGGATTAACAACAAAGCTCTCTTACTGAAAAGCCTGAAATAAATGCGTTGATGAAGTCTTCATGCATTTTTCTCTTTCACCAACCAGACTCCTTTACAAAATTCTGAACAGTAAGAGGTGACCCAGAGCACAATTACGGATTATGGTGCCACAAGTGACTGGTAGGAAATTACAATGGATCCTTTATTAGAGGTATCTGTGCTTCTATGTATTTCCATGAGGAACCACTTGGTCATTACAGCAATGCCAGAGCTGCATGTTGATGCACTCTGTTGATACCACATTTCTGTATGCACGCCTAATAATAAGGTACAAGTGTGAAGTAAACCACTAGACCATTCAACAAATAAGAAAGAGTGGGAAAAATTATACTTACATAGCAAACATCCTAGGACTGTGTACACAAAGGGCTCATTGCTAATCTTGTTAGCAACCTTGCACACCTTTTATAATCTATAAAACAAAATTACCCACAGCAATCGTGAATCTCAGTTGCCAGATACCCTCAAAAAACTGCATAAAATTAAATGTAGAATTTGTACCAGAATTTCAGATACTCTACACAGTGAAACCAGTCTCTGATGGAAATTCATGAAATTACGTGTGCAAGTTGCAGAATTAGGTTGTACTTTATCCTAGACAGGGCTCAGGAAATGTCAGTGATAGTTGCAATTCTTTTTCTACCAGATAGTTTCCTCCTAAGGTGTAGAAGACGAGGATCAACTCCCAACTTTATCTGGAGGAATGTAATTCATTAACTGGGAGGCTATTCTAACCAGCAGACTATGAGGTAGTTTGACGTCAGGCTCCTTCAAACATTTTTATTATTCCACTTAGTACTAACATTGATAGGAATCCATATATTCCATGTTCAATTAAATTTCCTAATCATCAGACTAGAGGTACTAGAGTTGTACTTGCTATCTATCTCTCTGGTGTCTTTGGTTCAAACGACCACTTAGTTCAAGTGGTCCCTGAGCCACTGCTGCCCTTTCTGATGGAAAGATCTGTTTGGTAACAAGGAATACTTAGGTGTGATTTGATTCTCTTGCTTGATAAATAATTTAATAAAACTTAATAGGAATTATTATTATTATATCAAACAGCACAAGACTGAATACTAATCTGGGTTCAGTGCTTCACAGAATGTTTGTACGGAATACAACTGCATCTGTAGAAGTAACTCATCCTAAAACATCCTATGGTGGTTAAGATGTCCCTTAAAACCAAGTATCAAACCCCCCCAAATAAGCAAAAAAAGACCCTAGCCTTCACAGGCAGCCTGAGTGCCAGACAAAGTGAAAGCAGTTGTAAGTATTTAACTCTCCTTTTCAGAACAAGAGAACATTTCAGGTTGAATGAAACTTATTGTCTGCTTTGGGTCTGGCTGACAAAAGGGAGAAAACCCAAAACCCCTGCTTTGGTTTTAATCACATTTTTAATTTTATTTTTTTGTCTTGACAGTTGGACTTAAAAACCAGTTCTTCACACAGTCCTAAACATAATCTTATTTTTCACTCTTGAGAAAAGCTATTTAATTAGAAGAGAAATATTATGACTTTGTTTCTACATAAATATATAAGGCAGTATGGCAATACAGGGTAGTCCAAATAACACCCATATACCGTGGATCCATGTATTCAAGGTATGCAATATGCAACATGCGTGCTATTTTTGTTACATGGCATGTAATATCTAGTCTACTCATATGTCTACTTACAAAGCTGTATGTACAGCTTTTGAGGATCAGCCATGGATTAATACATTCCAACTTCTGATCAGTGTAAGAGTGGACGGAGATAAGAGCTGCTCCATCTCCTTTCAAAAGTCAGATCCTCCGAGGTGCTGAGCTTTGGTGAAAGAGCATCTCACAAAAAGTGCTTACCATCTTTCTAAGTGATGCGGACCAAAAGTGTCATTATTGTTTAATGCTAAATCCTGAAAAATTTCCAAAGCACCCTGGGCCATAGTGTGTGTTTACACATCACTAATGAGATTCACCTGTTATACATAAATAGCATTGCTTCTTTTCCACTCGCTTTATTCATGTTGTCCATTATACTAAAGAATGCTGAAATAACATAAATAACATCTTTTTAGGGGATTCCACTTTTTATGGTTTTTTGTTTGTTTTATCCATTTGATAACATTTTAGGACGTTTTTATTTTTCACTCTCTCTGATAAAATTACATTCAGGCTGTGTTAAAGCAAAACTTCTGTGCATCTCATACTGGAATATTCTTTGATAAGAACTGCATTTACAAATAACAGAAATGATGAAATTATTTTTTTGTTCTTTAATAATGAGAATATATTAGAAAATTATTGCCACAAACTGAAATATACTCAAAAATGATATATAAAACCACACTATTGAGAGTTAAAAGAAGCAAGGGAATTGTTCAGATTTTTATCTTATTGCACAAGTTACTTATTAGAACTAAAGGGAACAGGAAGAAGAATATGGCTTCATATCTGTCCTCTGCATAGGAATGCCTGACTGGTTTTTCAGAGTGTAGTTTTCATTTCGTTTATGTCAGCTCTCTTTGAAGGAACTCCATGATATGCAGCTGATTTCAAGTGCATTGATAGTACATCTCTTATATTAGAAGATCTTGCATATATTCTGTGCTATAGCGACTAAGTGAAATGCAACAGTTACAAAAGGACCAGCACATTAAGCACATAGTAGGAAGAGCAAGTTTTTATAAAACAAATATCTCAGGTAGCATTGTAAAGTATGTCAATTACTACTTACAAGCTGGCGTCGAGCAGTCTCTTGTGTTGTGATACAGTCGGTGAAAGTGCTTGCTACACTCTGATGAAAATGTGACTGGCCCTGTTTGAGAGTAACTGGAAGTTAATCACAAGCTGTCACTGCTTTGCAGCTTCAATGAATGCTGTCAACACACAGAATTAATTTCCATGTGTTTTCACAAACATTTTTAGTCTTTTACTACACCTTAAACAATTACGATGTGACACAAGTTTAACAATGCTACTGAAATAACAGAAAAAAAAATCTATTATTATGCTATTATGCTTATTATCTGAATAACAGAAAAATGGCCCTTGGAAATGATGGACTGTCTTAGCCTTGAATTTCCAAAGTAACAGTCAAATTTCTTATATGGAGAAAAATAGAACGGTGCAACTACAACAGACTTTCATTTGCTTAGTAGTCAGAATTCTAACACAGAAGAAATCATGTAGACAGAATGCAGATATTATTTCTAAAGATAAATAAAATCAGCATTTTAAGCAAATGTGAGTTTCTAAGCCCTGGAAAGATGAAGTAGATTCATGTACTAATGCTTCTTATCTGCACATAGATGGTTTATAAACTTCTTAATATACAATGTGGGTGTTGAGGAAAAAAAATGACAGAAGAATAGCATTTAGGAACCTGATCTCCTGTTAAAGTAGCCTTAGCAAGAAAGCATGCAGATGTGCAGAAGGCAGTGTGTGTTTCAACCTTTAAGCGAGGCAAATCCCTGCATGCCTAGTGTGGAGCATGCCATGTTTGCTCTCCCAGCCTGTGCTCTGGGTATCAGTGTCACAGAATCAATAGAATGGTTAGAATTAAAAGGGACCTTAAAGATCATCCATTTCTAGCCATGTCATGGGCAGGGACACCTCCCACTAGACCAGTTTGCTCAAAGCCCCATCCAGCCTGGGCTTGAACACTTCCAGGGATGGGGCATCCAGAACTTTTCTGGGCAACCTGTTCCAGTGCCTCACCACCCTCACAGGAAAGATTTTCCTCCTGATATCTTATCTAAATCTCACCTCTTTCAGTTTAAAACCATTACCCCCCTTGCTGTTGCTCCACTCCCTACAAAAGAGTGCCTCCCTGTGTCTCCTGTAGGCCTTTTTTAAGTGTTGGAAGGGGCTATAAGGTCTTCCTGGAGCTTTCTCTTCTCCAGGCTGAACAACCCCAATTCTCTCAGCCTGTCTTCATAGGAGAGGTAATGTCACCTGCCCACATGAAGTTTTAATAAGAATATATAAATACGAGTCTCCAAAACATGGCTTAAAGGTTATAAGTTCTCAGAAAGCCCTGCCATAATTGCTGACGGCCCAAGGAAGGTATTACTGATGGCATCCAAGCTGAAAAGCAGAGCAAAAACGTAGTATTTGCATCAATGTAAGCTGCTTAACATTACTACCACTGACAGGTGGGGATGAGTTTCCTGTGATTTGGACAGAAAACACTGACACAAATTGACACTAACTGGGCGAGATTAAATTTGACTTGTATCTTCTAAATTCAGCACAAATAGAAACCCTGAATAAGAATAGCTTCTTTCAAGCAATGCTACGAAAGGATCTATATGAATTACACCGTGTTGACTAACTTCCCTGTAAGAGGAACGACAGCAAGCATTTCAGCGCAAATATTATTTATCTCATCACTTGAAAGGTGTTTTATCAGCCTGGTACAACATACCAAACCAAATCTCCCCAGATAGCGGAGCTGAAGTACCACAAGCTTGGGAGAAGACTCCTCTCCTTGACAGGGAACATACCTGAGCATTAGATGTATTTTACAGCAATATGCGGGGTATGTGAGCTTTTTCAGCTACAAATAAGCTTTTCAACAAACTCACAAATCAGTCTTTGCAGCTTGAAACTGGAAGATTGTTGCCATTTTTTATCTGAGTGAGTAATGAGGATCAAGAGAAAGTATGTAATTTGAAATTATCCAAGGTATATGGAAATAACATCAGCTTTTCTCACTAAATTCCACGTCCCTTCAGATAATATATGGTTTTCTTCCCTGCCACCAAAAATAGGCTGTTAATTTTATTTGTGCCTTACAGAGCCCTCTGTGTCAGCTGGCTTTTCAAGCTGAATTTATAGATGGTTTTATGACTCACAAGATTATTTATGATTTTTCATATAGTCGAGGACTGGGACATATGGTTCTTATTTGGCTTTAAACTGTGTCTAGTGTTCTTGGCATACTAGAAATGGATGGTAATTTTCTTAATCCTGAAACTGTAAAGATAATAGACTGTAAATATAATGTTGTTCTCCCCTTTTCTTTTACACAACTTCATTTATTTAGGATATTCTAACTCTTGAACCAGTAAGTATTATATCTGAACAGTTTACTTAACTAAGGCTGATCAAAAAAGGATTATGATTTAAACACAATCAAGAAAAACAAAGTTAGGCTGCCTTTTAAGAAAATGCCTGTGGATTATAGACTTAATAAAGCTGTGGAAAGAGAAAAAGCAGGCAGAAAAACCTGGTCACTGAAGATCTTAAGAACATAATTGAAAAAAAATAAAAAAAATAGATGTAGGCAGAAATTCCCAACCAACAAAGAAATAAATCTCAAGAATTTTGGAATGAAATTCATTCCAGCTAATGTTAGTCAAATAATTTCAGCAATTCTGATGGCAACTACTCATGCAAAAAAATACTGTTAATATTATGCTCCAGAAAGAGGTCTTCAAGTATATTTTGCTCTGTTTCTTTTCTATGTTTTAGTATTCTAAAAATACCTTCTGTAAGACTCATGATTGTTTTTCATGGTTGTTTTTGAGTAGTGAAACTTGTTCTGTACTCATTGTTTAGGTTCCCCAGATTCTTATGTTGAGCTTTTTATGGTAACTGAGCAGTTTTCAAAGTTAAAAATGAAAAGGAAATGGACTGCATGAATATAAGCAAAGCTTTCTTGGCTGTCCTCACCAAGGGAGTAATTTTCAGTATACCTGTGCTACATAGGATAGCATACTTGGAATCTATATGTTCTTTTCATTTCTTTCTCACGTGGATTGGAAATGGTAAGGTTCGTAATTACTCTTGTTAAGTGTCTGACTGAAGCGCCAGCTGGGTGTGGCACCTTTCCTGTAGATGCTGTTAGTCTGCAGGTACCCGTTGGCAGAAAGACCCTTAAATTTGTGCTTATCCTAAAGGTTTGAGGACACCTCCCTCATGCAAAAGAGACAACGACTTTTTTCCTTTCTTGCCAAGGACTGTCTGAAATTTCCAGCAAAGAGGAAACATATAATTATTTCCAATTCTCTTTTTCACGTTCCAACTGCCAGCTATTTTTCTAATTTTTAGTTTCACTAATCCAAATAACATTGAAAATTACCAATAGATCTGCAGTGTCATACTCTGAGTCCTTTGCTTTTCTGAATTGCAGAACATCTGAAACTGCGTCAGTGCAAGCGTCTTGCTATTGGCAACTGGTTTTGCTTATATTCAGAGGGTACAATATTTTGCCAGTTATTACTAAAGAGTCCCAAAGGTAAGTGCATTATACAATTACATCTCAGTTTTCAAGTACAAGTACTCGACTGTAATCATATTAAACTTTCACATTTGAAATAGCAAATTATTTTTCTGATTAATTTATAGTATTCAATCATTCCTTGTTCTATTTGTTTGCCTTCTTAAAATAAGCATCTGGATGTATAAATCATGAGAGAGAAAACAAAATATGTTTCTCTGATATAGTGAAAACTTACATGGCCACATAGGTCTTTTTCTGAAAGATACATGCAGTCCAATTAAAAGTTTTAAAGTTAGTGAACCTGAAATAAATATGGTAGGACTGACAAAAAATATGAAAAAACTATATATCTTTAAATTTAAAAATGTACTGATTTCTCTCATTGAAATACCACTTTTCAGAGATGTCACATAGGTGCTCAAACACGACATTTTTAACCCTATACTGCAAATTGTTTGCACGTAGATGTACAATACGTATCTATAGCTTACAGACACATATACATAAACTACCTACAACTATGCAACTTCCAGTGTAGCTGTGAATCAACAAATGACAACAGGACAATAAAAAATGAAATGATAGCTTTTAAATAACTAATGTTTTAACATACTATGTTTTGAAAGTTATTTTAGGCTAGATTATTCAAAGAGAGACTCAAACCTAAAGTTAATTAGAGCTCTTTAAAAATGTCAGGCCATTAACTTCATGAATGTTAAATTTGATGTAAAACCTCAAAAAAGCTAGTGGTTAAACTCTCATGGCTACTGAAAATATGCACAGGTAGGTAACCCAAGAACAAGCATCTGCCTTACCTGTAAAATGTTTTATGAATTTGTCTTTTAAACTGGAATCTCTTGGAAAAATTTCTGAGGAAAGAAGAAAAACAAATATATGTAATACAGGAATTACAATAAAAGCTCTGAAAGAATAATATGCCAAGATGTCTGCAGTAAACCTTCCCAAATTAAGTGTGAAATTAATTTTCATAGTTTTCTGTGTGCATGTGCATAAACAACATTGTAAACTACTTCCATTAATTCACAGATGAATACCAAACGGCCAACATACAACACTACCAGATTTTCTGACAATCATTTCTACACATCTTAAGTCTGACTTTAGCTATAATCTCATAAATATTTATATAAATAATATAAATAAGTTATCATTTTATGACAATTATTTGACTACCTGAACAAATTATGTAAAATTTCTAGATAAATGCAAACTAAATACCATATTTTGGGTTTTGAAATAACAGGTATCTGGAGAGAAAAGATTTGACAGATCACCTAAGATCAATATGGCCCGTGCATATTTTCCTTGCACTACTGTTAGTCAAAAAACAATGCTCCTCTGCTGTGAAAATTGCTGTGAATTTTAAAATATTCCATTTCCATATATGGTATTTTTTTCCAAAAAGTATGAGAGAACATTCAAGTCTCAAAACAGTCAAAGTAATCAAGCAGAATAGAAATCAGACCTAACGCAAAGACTCACTTCTTTTTCTTTTTCTTTTTCTTTTTTGTTTTTTGAGCTGGGAAGCTGTCTCTGCTTGCAGCACAATATTTTGATGCAAGTAAATATTCTCAGAACTAGTACATTTCTCCTCAATCTCATAAATTTTCCACTGAAAAGCTGTATTAAAAATTCTTGGGTAACTGCAGTTATTATTGCAGACAGTGACTGTATATAACAGTTGCACATTATGTTAAATTCAGAAGAAATGCTTTTCTTAGCACTAATACAAGGAAAATTATTAACTCACAGCATTAGGACCTGCAGCTAAACATATTTATTCACTATAAATATTTCCTTACTGTTAATGTAATTATAAATCTTTGTCTTCTCCAATGTTTTTTTTTTTCCAGTTCCCCTTTCTGAATTAACATCTAGCTCAGAAGACCGTGAGTTTCCTTTCATACTATAGGAAGATGTTGGTTATCTGCCCAAATTAAATACTAGTGCTGGCTTTAGGCAGCTTCTCAGAGATCACGTGAGTGTATTTTTAGGCTGTGATTTTAAGCTAGAATGCCCAAGCGTTCCTGCAACTCAGCAAAGTTAGGGGACCTAATTTACTTAAGATCCCTCCAAAATCTCAGTTTTAACTTGTTTCCTTATTGCAAATCAAATACCACCCTTTCTCCATTAAACTTAGAATTCTGTCATGAAATGTTAGTTTAAAATTACACAAAATAAAGTATACGAAAAGACAAAACAGTAAACAAACTGTGTGAGTTTAGAATGAGACGCCTCAAGTGGACCAGTACTGATGAATAACCAAAACTTGGTGAAAATCGGGCTAGGAACAGGCCGGTTTTGCTCTGACAAAGAACATTTAGACCCAGGCCCTTTCAAAGTCTGTAGAATTTGCCATAGGAACAGTAGCTGCCTTTTGCCCCATAAAATTCTTCAGGAAAATTTCTTAATACAGTATATAGCCAAACCCCCATCCCAAAATGCATAGAAGGTGAAACAGAATAAGCGATTTGACGCTTGGGCAATGAGGAAGGTATTGCAAGCATAACACTGAAGCTGTAGCTGTGTTGATAAAGCCTGAGAAGGAAAGCTGCAGGGTCTTGCTTGCCACGAGTAACCTACATGGGCCCATGGTTCCTACCAAATCGGCTACGCCTGTCCCAGTAGGGAAAACTAGGTCAGTGGTGTGTTGGGAAGCGGCTGGATGACGTTGTCTGCGCCCCCCCTGCTGTGGCTCTGCAGTCCCCCCAGGCAGCAATCAGCTTTTCAACATGTGCCCACATCTCAGCTTTTCTTCAAGTGTTCGTTTTCTGAATTGTACGGTGCATTTGCTTGGCAAAAGACAATTGGTGAGCCCCTGGCCCTCCACAAAGGCAACCTAAGCTCATTTGTATGAAGATCACGGGCAGCACAGGTTACAATTCTCCCTGCTGGTTCTAACAGTGGGGGCAATTCTTCCTGAAATATGAATTGCCCAACACAAGCACAGTAATTTTCCTCCATCTTCTAGCCACATAGCTGAGCCCTCCTGTACACATCTGAGAATCTGAGGTCTCAAAGGACTTTGTATTTCAATCGAACTAATGAACATCTTTTTTGAATGGACTACGTATCACTGACTCCCCACCAGATCACACCGCAGCCAGAAGAAGGATCTCAAGTCCACGCGGGATGATTTTAAAAAGGAGTGGAAAACCATCACAACAAAACCTCTGCATTAGCTTTTCCTGGCTTCTAACAAGCTCGTACTTTCTACAGTCATATTCTATGCGGTACCTACCACTCATTAAGACACATGGCTTAATATCCATTCTCACTACATACATTCACATCCTCACACTGCAAGTTAAATTCCTTTGACATATTAATTTCACAAAGAAGTAACTTGAATATAGTAAGATAGATTGGCAAGGCATTACTAACATCAAAACACTATAAAGTCACACTGGGCAAAAATACAAAAGACAAGGGAAAATGAAAGAATAAAATTATTTCAGCATGAAACCCACAGGAACAGGCAATATTGAGTGGGGAGAGTTTATTCAATCTATTCTTGCCTCAAGACCATGTTACACAATCTGGTAAAATATAGCCAGTACGTATATCCCGTGGGATAGACTAACTGATTGTTACTGGGAGGATATTCGGACTGTAGCATTCCTGTGTCCAGGCTTACAAGAGCTGCACTGCGCACCAGAGAGAGTACATGTGAGTTAGAAGGCACTTGTGCTCTTTACCCTGACTTCATCCCAGGTATAATTGTAGTTTATAATCATAAACAACCTTAATTCAAGGATTTCTTTCTTATTTACATTAGGACATCTATGTGTGTCCTTAGATAATTACTTATCCGGGGCAAATGTTGCACATTCTACACCTCTTCCAGAGAGAGCAATGGTCATGGACAACTATTAAATAATGTTAGGGCAGATCTGCTACTGGATCTGCTGTAAAATACTAAGAATATTTCTTGCAAAAATACAGGGACAGGACAAATTTAGAGGATTTTCCAGCTCTGTTTCACAGACAGAATGGTTAAAAAGATACTACAATTTTGGTTCTAAACTACTCATACTGTGAATTTTCTTAATCTGAGTTGTGGCCCCTCACCGAAGGTATCAGGGCTTCAGGTAGATGACTGCATTGATTCTGCGCTGGGATAAATGGGATGGTAGTGAGAGCTAGCAAGGTCTGAGCTAAGCAGCAGTGAGCAACAGCTGCTCCATCTCACTTTCATTTTGCTGTGAACTTTCCAAAGTTGATTTAAATCACTGTTGTTAAGCTAATTCCCTAGAAAATTATTCTGTGCACTTTTCAGTTGTTATTCAGCACCTGGCAGCTGACATGAATGTTTAATTTTTTCACTAATTTGGACACCATTACAGAGAGGTAGAACACTAAATAAGCCACAGCCCTGGGCTCAGGCAGATGCTTAACCTGCGATATAAGACACGGGTTCTTCACCTCGGATCAGGCTTTTAACTTTTCTGTGCCTTTGGTCTTTCTCTCTGTTTCGTCTGTTCAGACTATAATCCTGTGACAGCAGGTGCTGATTTTTACCTTGTGTTTGTAGTGTCTCCAGTACCATATCACCATAACTGTGCCTGGAAAAGTCATGTCCTATTGTAGTATACATAAGTAGAAAAGGAGTAGAAAAGGAGCTCGCAGGAGTGCAATAAGACGCGCATTGGGGGCAGTATGTTGACTTACTCCAACAACTCCACATCCTCAGGTGATACCAACTTGGCAGAAAAAAATCAAGATCTCAATTTGTTTATGCTCTTAATAGCCAGCCTTTGTTTATTTCTAACTTATTCAGAGAAGCAGTTTAAATCAGACAGCAAAAATTACTCCAGATCTTGGAGTCTGGAGTCTAACCTGGGTCTACACCAGGTGGACCTACAAAGTCTCACAGCAAGCTATACTGTAGTCAAGAGCAGAAAATGTGAAGTGGCAGAGCTCAGGCTTTGCTTCGTTGGTCAAGTCACTTAATCTCTCTATGTAACAAAAAAGTCTTCAACAAGAATCATAGCGTTCTCTTTGTGTAAGAATATTCATGCATCAAAAAAAAAAAACAAACAAAAAAAAAATAAACCAAAACCCTACCCAGTAAAAACAAAGGCAATTTTTCCTTAATTACTAAAAAGAAAATAAGAAAAAAACCACATGAGCTATTAAACCATTTATGAAAAACTTCTCCACAGCGGGTAAGCATCTCAGAAAAATGTGAGTGTGCTCAACAGAACATAAACCCAGAAATAATCATAGTTGTCACTGTACCTTCTTCTGCCACCTAAATGCTATTTGTCAGATTTACATGCAGGTGCCAAAGAACTCTGCACAACACACTTAAATTACAGTATTTAAAGTCTGGCATCTTTAGCCAGGTTTAATAATTACCTGTTTTTCAGAATATCCATTGTTAATTAAGAATATCCAGTTATTTTCTACAACATTCCTTAAAATGAAATGTCACAGGATGGAATAACAGGCGTTTCTTTGTTTTATGTTGTTCTGCACTTCAAATTACTTGACAGAGTTAGGCAGTTGAAATTATCATAACCTCACAGGATTTTTTTTACAATATAATACATAGTCCAAGATATAGTCAATAGCAATGGTAATTTTAGGACAAGAGGAAATGGCTTCAAGTTGCGCCAGATGAGCTTCAAATTGGGTATCAGGAAAAGTTTTGACACTGAAAGGATGATTACGCATTGGAATGGGCTGCCCAGGGATGTGGCTGAGGCACCATCCCTGGAGGTATTTAAAAGTCAGGTTGACGTAGTGGTCAGTGACATGGTTTAGTGATGAGTTGTTGGGTTTTTATCAGAGTTAGGTTGATGGTTGGACTAGATGATCTCAAAGGTCCTTTCCAGCCTAGACTATGATTCTATGATTCTAATACATGTTAATATATCATATAATGGTTATATGACCCTGACGAGTCCTTTTTACTTATTCTGGTAAAGCCATTTTGAGTTAATGTAATTATATGTTTTTCAGAAAGGGCAGTGGTTTTGAATTATCCTTCTTTCTTTGCTTTTTATTTTTATTCCTAGTCATGTTTGTTTTTTTTATTTTGTAATCCTTTTCAAGTCAAATTTACCAACCTTATAATCAGTTTTTCCTAGTCTAATATAGATTAATCTAGATTTTGCACAACCGGCACACATACAATCTAGGAAAAACTTAATTCCGACTTAGTTTTTTTAAAGTTTTTTGTAACTACAGCATTTATAAAGCAATTTTTTTATTGTTCATTTTCTTCTTTCTGTTTGTAAAATGGCAGAAGAAAACTCTCAGCAGTGAGATGTAGTTGACTCCTCTGTTATAAACCCAGATGCAGGCTTCTAAATGTGTTATGTTGGCATGAAAATGGTGTGTGATTATTGTATTTTTTAAAAAATATAATTTCATTTTATGAATCTGCTTACAATACAGTATGTGTTAATAAAGTTTTAATTGAAAGTGACACAGAAGGATGAGACTCTCTGAAGCTTCCACTTAAACAAAGGCTGTATTCATTCATAGTACAGGAATAAATCTTGCAGTGGTTGAAATATTCTTCTACAAATATTGGAACAAAGTCATCAAAACTGTCTTGAATACTTGTTAAAATGGACGAGCCCCATTTATTTTGATGGAGTTTTTCTTTACTAGAAAAGCCTCTCAGTGCCTAAAGATGGCAACCCTTGTCTACTGTGACAATACTACAAGCTGAAACACCCACAGTAGCAGGTTTGCATGCACTCAGCAATTCCAAGATGGATTTAGTTTATGGGAAAACAAAATGCATGGTGATAAAAGTGATAGTAAAATCTTTTAAATGTAAATTTGTAAAGAAATTGATAAGGTTTCAGAAGAACCTAAGCAATAGAGATTATACTGGGCAGGAACAAGAGAAAAATAGCCAAGACAAGCAATACACTGAGTGAATGGAATGACACTGCAATGCCAGATGAAAGTATCCTCAGCATAACTGTCTTAAAAATACATGAAATATTTCAAAAAGCAGTACTTTAAAAAAAAACAAAATCACAAAAGATATTCAGAACCCTTAATGGCCTAACCCATCCTTCTCCTGTATGTCTTAATTTGCCTGTGTAATAATTTCTAGAAATTTAGGAAGAGATGTACAACCATACTGCAGTTTCACGGTGCTCAGGAGAACCTCAACAGCAGATGACATTAAGCAGAGCTGAATCAGTTAATGCAAACTTCTTTCTTCAGTACCCTAACTAATTAAAACGTCTTAATTTCCTACTTCTCCTATTATAATTTGGCGGTGATCAGATTGCACAAAACTCTTAATTTTTGGGCCCATGGCTGGACAAAGTTCTTGCCAGCAAAACTGAGGATTTCCAGCAGTTTTGGCTACGCTGGAAATACTATTTTTTATGCTGCTATTCCATTGCTACCAGAAGAGTATTAATTTTTTTTTCTGCAAACAATAGCCACATTAATATATATTTAAATATTTTTCTGTATCCTTGTAGTGCCTGATACAGCAGAGAATCAGAATATGCAGTTCTGTGCTGAAAATGCATGACATTTGTATTCCCTAGTCAGGGACCACCCGGGGTCTGTCCAAGGGTACTCAAAATCCTTCAGACAAATTTGTGGTTGTGTTAGAACTCAGTTCACAGGCTGATATTTTTAATGCATTTTCTATTGCAGTTTCCCACAGGGAGGTAAGAAAAAACATCCCTTTGTGCAACAGTGAGCAACTCCCTCCATCATTAACAATCATAAATCATTAAACATTTTCTATTATTTGTGTTAGAAATAACTGCCATATGAGAAAATACCTACTTAAATGATGTAATTTAAGTCTCTTTCTCTCCTCATCTGTGGTTTGTGCCACATAAACTGTATTTCTGCTTTTGTTTTGTTCTTTTTCTCCCAGTTTTCCATAAATAAAGCTTTATAATAATTTTGAAGTAATTAGTCTTAGTAATTTGTTTGCTTATACACACACTCACCCTGCTTTCCCCCCAGTAGATCTGCAATTCATTCCTTTAGACAAGGGAAAATATCTATTTCTGTGCACAGTATTCCGAGATGTCAACGTGTTACTACTTCTGTTCAGTAACACACACAGCTCCCACTTACTGAATACTTTGAGACTTTGGTGTGTACATACTAAGTTCCACGGGGCATAGATGGAAAATGAGTCAATGCTCCAGACAGACACATTCCTTCCTCTTCAAGCAGTAATATCACTGCTTGAAATTCAAAACTTACCAGATTCTTCCAAGTGCTGCGTAATGAAGATTACAACAAATCAGCAACATTTTTGGCATTTTCTACCACTGTCTGCTCTCACAGGCAAAAAATTATCTGATATCTTAGTACTTTCTGCCCAAAAAAAGCCTCAAATAAACCCTCAGATCAACATTGCTTGGATTCACAGAGATGAGAGCGTCTGCTCAAGAGAAAATCCTGAATTAATCTACAACTGCATTCCACTGCCATCTACTGAATGTAGAATATGCTGAATGCGCTCGTGCATACCATTCTGCTGTGAACAGAGTTTACTAGGCTTCCCATTTACTCCATCTAACAGGAGCTCTTTCAGTTCTCAAAATACAAAGTGTACTCTCGAGCTTAAGGGTTACAAATCGAGTGCAATTAAGAATTCATAATGAATGACTCGGTCAATTTATCTTCTGCTTCTCCAATAGTAGACATAAACAGTACTCTAATCTCTTTGGATTTATTTCTTGTCCGTAAAATCTTTGTTCAGTATTTCAACCTTATATATAGAGAACATTTGGAACGCACATTGTGATATATGCTCGTACCTCATTAGTCAAGTCCAAAAATGCTAGTTCTGCTCCCAGGTCAAATAAATGCTTACATGCTTATTTACTTGTCCAGGTCTGAAACGGTGCTTCTAAGGACACTTAAAACTAGTGACTGAGCTTTGACTTTCCCTGATACTCATTCTAGTAATATTTTTCTGAGATGAGCATGACAAATAATACTGCTTTTAAATGCTGAGTAATTGATATATATTCAAATTCTCCAAACTTTAGTTATGAATACGATATCTGGTGTTATATATATCAAATTAAAACTCTTTATTCTGTAACATTCATTAGGAACTTGAGCAATAAAGAGGGCTGTGGCATCAGTTAGTTTAGAATTACAACAGTATGACCCCAAAGAGAAAGCCTAGCAGGGTCTGCTTTCATTACAGCTGATAAAGTTTACCATGTCAGTCACTACTGGCAAGAGCACTACACTAAAAAAAAAATCAGTGTAATTCTTAAGTGTGTTAAAGATGGGCATAAAAGGAAGCACCAGCTTCTAAAGTTTCAGTCACAAGTTCGACTTTTTTCCTGTCCTACCTCTGCCCACTCTTCACGTGTAATGCCAACCATTCACTCTTATCAGAGTCTCTACTTACCTGCTTTATTCATCTCTCTCTTACTCATCCTTGAAAACTTTACCTACATTATTTGGTCCCTTAAACCCCAGAGTATTAATATTCACAGGGCATTAACAGAGTAACTGCCATCTACTTGGTTCTACCAAAATTGCAGCATTGCAAATACTGAACATTTTGTACAAAGGGATTCCTAAAACTGGTCATCAAAAAAGGTAAGAACAACTTCTACAAACTGTAGTAAAGTGATAAAAAGGACACATTAACAACAATATCAAGAGTGAAGGCACACTGCTTTCCTAAATCAGGATGCCTTGGTTTTGTCTGTAGAACTATATGTTTACATGTCATCATAATATTTGTTCAATGAATTGACATCTGTGCACTAGAGCTTGGCATAGATTTGAAGTATTTCAGATTTCTAGTGCTTCACCCTTTGGAATGGAATTTTTTTTTTTTGCTTTTTAAAGATTTCTAAAAATAGTCTTGAAATAGTTTGAAGCGCTGCCTTTTTATAGTGACCAGGGTCAAGTTCCAGTCTCAGTGATGGCTGCCTAGTCCCCCTCACTCATCAGCAACCCATTAATGGAAGTGCAAGGGAACTAGGGAAGGTCCTTTGGACCCAAATACTTTTCAACTATGTTGTTATTACAGAGACCTTCAGGTGGGTACCACAAAAAAAGCTAAATAACTTTAGACACTTGATTTCAGTTGGATGTATAGCCTTCATTTCACCAAGTGGGCAGTAAGCGTTAGCAACTCTCTGTTATAACTAGTGTGGAAGATTCTGCCCATACTATAACATAATATAAATAGTAATACAATATAAAAGCAAGGCTAACATGACTTGGACCTTTCTTCAAGAAAAAAAGGGATATTTATTTATCTCTGCTAACTGATAAATGGGCAAGACAAGTCTTACATTAGATAAGCACATTCCAGTTCTTTGACAAGGTTATGAACAAGACTCTAGGACGTGCTGCCTGAAATAGCAAATGGCTGGATTTAATATATCCAATAGGTTCCATCCATATGCTTCTAAGTGTGAAATACTAGCTTTAATTCAACAAGTAACGATTTCAGTTATGTTCTACATGCTATTATCCCTATTGAGTCATGGCCTATGAGCAACTAAGAGGGAGGAATTTCTCCTGGAATTCCTACTACTCTTGCCCCTGTGGAGTCCTTTTGATTAAATGCTGTCTTACCTAAAGACTACGCAAGCTTGTAAATATACAACGATGAGCTGTGCAAAGCATGCTCTTTTATCCTGAGAAGAACTACAGTTGTTTGCTATAGCTTTTTATTGCTAACTCCCTCATTCTTTGTTTACTGCAAAACATTAAACGGAGTTTCTAAATTAATTCAATTTATTTATTACTACATTACAAGGGAGTACATGGGATTAGAAATTAAATGTCTCATGCTCCTTGACACATTTCTAGCACAGCGTAAATCCGTAAGTAACGTCTCACTGATTCAGCTAGCTTTTATGAAAAGATTGTCCATTATCCAGCTCCTCTTTGGATGTGTCAGATCGGAAATGACCACTGTCCTCACAAAAGTAATTAAACAGTGGTGTACATCGTGAGAGAAGTAACTTTTAAAACGGTCTGCTTTTTTCAAGTTTCTCTTTCCAAAATGCTAGAGCCACTATTGTGATGTTGTCTCATAACGTGTTATACGCTTATTTGTATTCTAAATTTTCTTTATTGCTGCAGTTTTTTCTCCATCTGTGGTAGAGAGTGAATGAAAGTGATGTTTGTCCTCTTCTTTTAAGAAAGTGAGACCTTCAGTCCCATAATCCTTGTACCTTTCTACTGGATCTCAGAGGACATAATGAAAGCAGAGTGCCCAGGTCAAAGCTCCTGTGCTATTACAGCCAGTGTCATGATAGCCTTGCCAACAGAATCCCTTCCAAGCACAATCTGCCTTCTTTCATGCAAGTGAAAGAAGATGAAGTGACACAAATTCCTCTGAGATAAACTTTTGGGGTTTTATGCTTCAGATGAAATCAGTCCTTCAACATAAACTTTCACAAAATTAAACCAGTATTAGCAAACAAAGCAAATGCATACTAATTTTACTTGAGCTTGCTCTTTTTCACATTATTATGCTGCTAGTTGGAAAGGATAGGGAAGTTCTTTCATGACCCAGCTTTCTGACTTTAACTTACAGAACCATCTTCGAGACAATGAAACATCTCCCAACTCTGTTATCCACATTACTGTATCATAAAAAAGTGAAAGCACCTCTGACAATACAAGGGAGGAGGCTGGAAAACATATCCAAAACAAAAGTAGAAGAAACAGCCATGGGAGCATTTGGTGTTCATCTTTTACCTCTTGGAGCACCTACACAGGATAAGCACAGGAGAAGGACACCTACTTCCTATTACTATCTTCGCCCATACCTAGGTCAATTCTCGGAAGCTGTGAAGCAAAACTATTTTTAACTAAGTGCCTCCAGTAGTCTTAGCAGCAGAAACAGTTGACTTGCAGTCATGGAAGGGTCACAAAGACCTGTTCATATCCACAGGAAGGACCCAACCAGCCACTGCCTCCACTCTGCCCTGCCCATGCCCTACTCTTGCCCAGCCATTGCACTTTGCCTTCTCCCCTCTCTTTTGCTACGCTTGGCCTCCTTGCCTTGGCTGGTCTCCGTCGAGCTGTGAGTGGGAATAGAGAATGACAGGAATAGTTAGCAGCGATCGTTGCTATGAAGACAACTAACGGCACGAACAGTAATTCCAGAGAGGCCTTCCTACCTCCGCACAGCAATGATTATTTACAGCCTGAAAGGGGCTGCCAGCCTGCAGTTCAACACCCTCTTAAGGGCAACAGATTATCCCTAGAGTTGGCTCCTCCGAGCCTGGGCACTGAGCTGTGGGAAGGACATAACCTGAGGCTGGAGGGAGCTAACTCGCTCGAGCTACAGAAGAAGCACTTAATCACATCTGAAGTGTCAGGACAGGCAGACAGGGGATGGGGAGGACAGTTTTTCCTGTTGTGAACTGTCCAGGTTTATCAACACTAGTAGTATTGTGTTCTTCCTCTCCCCCTCAAACTTTGATTTTTCTTAACTTATCATTTGTGAAGGGACAGTAATTGCTTGCTAAGTGCTGACACTGTATTTCCATTTCTCAGAAAAAGAAATCACACCTTGTTGCTGCTTAAAAGTCTGCAATAATCCTAGAATCACAGAATGATATGGGGTTGGAAGGGACCTCTGGAGATCATTTAATCCAACCCCCCCTGCCAAAGTGGGTCCTCCTACAGCAGGAACCAGTTCCAGACAGGAACTTGTCCAGGTGGGTTTTGACTGTCTCCAGAGATGGAGACTCCACCACCTCTTGGGGCAGCCTGTTCCAGTGCTCTTCCATCCTCAAAATGAAGAAGTTCCTCCTCACGTTTAGATAGAACTTCTTACGTACAAGTTTGTGCCCATTTCCTCTTGTCCTCTCACTGGGCACCGCTGTATCTTCCATGTTCAGAAATATGATACTAAGTAATTTCTCAGTGCTCCATTCATTTATAATGTCATGAGTTACCCGCTGTAGCAACAGTAATTCATCATGCAGCCAGAATTTGTAGAAATACATGTCAGTCTGCAAACTGGCTGCAGATCTTTCCAAATATTTTTCTTTGTCAACTGTCTACCCGTTCACTCATAGTAAAACTACGTGAAGACTCTTATCCTGGTAAAGGGAAATGTACTTTCAACTGCAGATGAAGCCTCCCATAATCTTTCCTTTCTTCCTGAATTGTCAGGCAGCTCCATATAATTTTGGTTATAACTAAACTGTCCTTTCAAATTTTCTTTTCACTTCCTTTCTTCTGATACTTTCCTCTAATGTCAAAACGCTAAAGGAAACATGCAATACTGCAATGACAAGAGGAAAAAAAAAAAGTTTTATTTCCTTTTACCCTTAAGGGTAACAAGCATCTGTTATAGAAAGTTGTGTTCAAATATGACAAAAAACTTCTTTCTGGTGAAGGTGGCAGAGCTGTGGAACCAGGGAGGTTGTGGGGTCCCCTCCTCTGCAGATTTTCAAGACCCGCCTGGATGCAGTCCTGAGTAATATGCTTTGGGCAATCCTGATTTAGCAGATCTCCAGAGGTCCCTTCCAACTCTGACTATTCCATGATTCTGTGATACGTTCATTAAGGAAGAAAAAAATATATTTTTGCTATGAAGTTACAAGGCGTTCAGAACTACAGTTTCTCAAGGGGATATTTATAAACTAATGTCTTTGAGTTGGGGCCTACATCTAATTCTGACTGACAAAACTGTAATCCGAGATGTATTAAAAGAAGAAACATACCTATACGTCTAGATGTATCTCATTGAAATTGGCTACTGTCAGAAACCAATGTCTGAACCTGGATCTCCAATTTCCACGGTTAGAGTCACAGAAGCCATTGTTTGAACACCAAATTTTGAAATAAAAACCAACAGCAACTAAAGGAAATGTATTCTATTTGGAGTCTTAGCTTATGTCTACAGTAATAAAGCACAAAGTAGTTCTGCACTAGCAGCTCTCCAGATACCCAACTGGTACAAGAAATTATTCTAGGAGCTGTTGTACTCTCAAATAACAGTTTTGAGGGCTGAAAGACACTGGAAGGAGAGTATGGCCTGATTCTGTTTTCCTTGATTTCAATAGAAGCAAAACCAGGTCCTCAATCTGTGTGTAATTCACATGATCTACTTAGCTAAACAATTAAGTCACAGCCCTGACATCTGATATTTATTTTAAGTTCTTTGAGCCAGATTCTCTTCTCTGAGCCAACCTTTTTTCTATTCTGGTGGCACAAAGTCTATAACAACCATGGATTTTCCCAGTTGGACATTCTCCCAGAATGAGTAAGTCCTTACCTGTCTGGTAAAACCAGCTTTCATGTTATTTCCTCCTCCTTTGTATCCTCTGAACCTTCACCATGTTCTTATGAGAAAGAAGAAAGAGGCCAGGATATAGCCCTCATTAACACGTGTCAAATATTCTTAGCCTGCATACTTGCCTCTTCAAATTGAAGCTATCCAGTTGATTTTTAAATAATCTGGGGTCTATTGTAACTAAAGAGAAAACATAGTCTGTTATGATGCTCCTTCTTTGGTATTTCTGAAGATACACAATTAAGAAATGTCCAAGGCATGTTACCAATGAGCCATCTCAAAAGCTCTGAACCCTTAATCTGTAGGTCACTCCTATCTGTGTAGGCCATGTTTAAGAATTTATTCATGTTCAAGGTTTAAGAATTTATTCATGTTCATCCTTAAAGAAAAGACCCTCAGTCCAAGCAAGCCAAATTTTTAAGCCCCCCTCTCCACCTGAAGAGAGCAGAGGCAATGTCAAGGGGCACCTCGAATACAGGTCCAGCTGAGGAAAACACACATAGTTTAAGAGTGTTTGTTGATCATTGCCTGAGTGGGGAAACGTGGTTAATGGCTGCTCCTTTCACATTATTTTGGGTGATGTACCCAATGAAAAGATCTTTAAATGAGACTAGTTTAATGGGATGAAAAAATCAGGACATAGTTTATCACCGCTCTTATTTGAGCTTAGGCAATGTCACATTGTAGAACTGATTTTCTGGGAAATGTGAAGCCTCACAGAGGGAGTACCCCATAAATATGCTTTGGGAAGCAGTGGAACAATGTTAAGCCACTCTGAAGACGGTATCCACTACTCAAGCTTCATCTATCTCTTTGAAAATGTTTACATTGTCACGGAACTGGGCAAAGATCTGACTCTCCAAGATGAGATGTATCCCACATCCTAATCCCTTATGTCTGTGCACAAGTTTTATTACCTGAAATATAGAGCCCTCTGGAAAAGAAAGTTCAAGAATATGGTGATACACAGTGAAGGCCCAAGCTCTTACCCAGCAGCGTGCAGTGGCCTGACTGTCACCAACAGATATATTCACGTTATGATGTAGACTTGTCCTTGGCCATTGAAGAGACATTGAGTTCAGAAGCAACTGGAAGCAAGAAGCAAGCAGGTTCACCAAACAGAAAAAGATCAGGGGAGTAAGTATGGAAAGTTTTTCAAGTCTAAAGAAAAGCTAACCTTCAACTTTGGCATCCCTCTTATTTTGTTAGATCCGCTTTAGCTACGATAAAGTTGTGCCCCACTTCTGCACAGAAACCTATTCGAAGGAGTGAGCTTCAATGAGCACTTAAAACATTTACTAAATAGCCACCTACCACATTTGACTTCCAGCCTGCACTGGGATATGAGGGCCGAGTAAAGCAGGCTCACAGTTTCACGTACCAAGATTCTTGGCCAAGGAAATGAGTCAACTTGGGAGGTAAACAACATCAAAGAGAGTAACATTTAGACTGCATCGGCCCCTTCTGATTCAATGCTTTCTAATCATCCACTTTCCAATAATTCATTAAGACTTGAACAAAGAGGTTGAAACGTTGGCTTCTCCCAGGGCATCAGCCAACTATAATGAAATTATAACAGGATATATTTACAAGGTTGAATATCTTGAACTCAGCTATAATGATGTTTATTATTAATTCTTCAATAGCTGCTCAGAAAGCATATTTGTATTAGTTAATCCTTGCCTGTGGAGACCTTTATATTTGTCTGGCAAAAGAACATTAAGAAGCATGGATTTTTTTATTTTCCTCTATGTAAATCCCTGCTTCTATCAGAAAATGCTGTGGGATCAGAAAATAAGCCAAATGTAGCGTATATGATTACTTTTCTTCTATTACAATTAGTGATCACTCTAGAAAACAGAACTGGAATGGATATAGATGTAGATTAACATATTCTGACCAGTTTTATATTTGAAAAATAAATATTAAAAATAATTTAGCAGCTATACTTTACATTGCAAGCCTTATGAACAGTATCACACACATACAGATAAGCCCTACGTGCATAACTCAAAAGCACCATTTTTCTTCTTTTCTCCTCTGTCAGAGATGTGAACATGCAAAACACTGAAATACGTATCTATTTTGAAAAGTCAAAGAAAAAATTTCAAAAGAATTACAGATCTGATATAAGAGGATTTGCAAAAGAGTTCCATTTTTTCCAAAGAGATTTAAATAAACAGGTTAGGATATCCCTAAACAATTCAATGGGAAAACATATGGCGTTATGAAACCCTCGCTATTTTGAATACTAAACTGTGAACTTGTACTTTACACTTTTCAAAAGGAAAGACAGATTACAATACTAATTGTTCATTGAATTATAAAACAATAACGGTAAGACTGGTCAAACTACACAAGGCATTGAGGCTATCTTTTCCTGTTCATAACTTTTTTCCATAACAGGTAACAATTTCCATTTATTCATCTGTCAGCTATTTGAAATCACAGGCAGATATTTCAGCTGAATCCAGAGACTACAAACTATGCCTGGGAAGTTATTGGATAGCTCTTAACTGAAGGCAGAACCACCCTCAGAATGAGAAAATAAAGACCACACATTGAGAAATATGAAGAGGAAATTCACAATTCACAATTCTGCAGCACTCTATGCAAGTATTCTGTTTTAGCTATCATGGCTGCTAATAAATGTAGATTCTAGAATATTTGCATAAATTAAACACAAGAGCAGCTGCGATACATGAAAAGCAATATATGAACTAGTTGAATCATCTGAATGAAAGCTGATGACATGTGCTTAACTGCATACAAGCCAAACTCAGCACTGACAAACAGGCAAACTCTCTCAGAGTGAAAGGAAACAGAACGGAGTTTGCCAGGGCTTAATGAGACCCTAATCTTTTTGAAATATGAATAGGCTCCAGGTTGATTGCTGTGCAAATGGTAACGTTTAACTGTGCTTTACGTTTCCTGTGCTTATTTTAGAAATACTGTTTCTGAATTAGAACAGACTCAGAGCTGTCATAACAGATTAGTAATCCACAGTTTCTCCCTTAGAAGTACTTTATTTTAAACTGCCATCTTAAAGGTGTTCCCAGTGAACATACACCATCTTTGTACTCAAGCTAAGGTCATTTTACCTTATCACAGATACGTAAGGAGAGATCATATAAATGATAACTGGGAGTAAAATATTTTATGAGTGTTATATTTAAATGCATCAAACGTAGTGAGCTATTTAGACATATCGATATTGGAGGTCTTATCTTTAAGAATCAAAACCAGGTGTAATATACATGCACATCATACATTTCAGTGGGCCAAAATGCACTGAGCAGAAAATAAAAAACAAACCAAATTTCCGTATCCTGGGACTGTTTTTTAATACTCACGTTTACAATATTCTGGTACTATGAGATGGAGAGTGTAACTGCACAGAAAAGGAACTGTTACCTTCAATATTCAAGAGGTTTTCTATCTATTTTAACATGTATCTTGTTAGTATTATTTAATCTCCAGATTTACTCCTTGTTTCACTCCTTTCTGTGACAGGAAAGGAACAGCTATCCCAGACAAAACTAAAGAAGGAGAAGCAAGGCTCTTCCGGAGGTGCTGCTCAGTTCTGGGCGAGTGGACTCCAGTATAAATGGGCAGTTAGGCTCTGGTTTAAGGATTTTTAAAGCCCTGACCCCTATAGTCCCATGCAGCTGAATCACACACCCACATGTGGAGTGACTCCACCACACAGGTCATATAGAGTTACTGTGTTCTCAAGCAGTACATCTGGGTGCTAAATCTGCTCTGCCTGTGAAGGTCTTACACACACCAAAGATATATTTTGTAGCAATCGCTTTTCTGAAAGAGATAAAGTCTGAAAATTGCCTGACATCTGGAAAAGTGGCTTGCTATTGAAAAAAGGGGAGAAATCGGTGTATGTTAAATTTACATGCAAACTTGGGATTTGATCATGTAATAACGGGAAGCACAAGCTTTATGGGGTATCTTGCCACATTATTACTGACCAACAAGTCCATTCAACCCTTATGCCCACAGCATAAAAAGGAAGTGATCAGCCTGCTCTAAATTGTCTTCTGACACAGAAGATTTCTCTAGAAACCGCAAGAAATCCTCATATTGATACGCTCCGGCTGTAAGTCTTTGTCCATGTAAAATATGAATCCAGAAAAATACCTTTTCCTAAATTTCCTAAGTTAAAATTTCAGTGACAAAATAGAAGTCTCTCACCTGTTAGGCATGTTATGCCACTAACAAAAAAGGAAGAATTACTCTATCACAATTACAATAATAACATCACAGCTACTTCCCCATCTATTTTAATCCAATGGGATTTAGGGGTTTTAGTAATTTAGTGCTTACATCCAGTATTTCCTCATATACTGATGAGGACACACCTGCTAACATTTCATTTCAAAGGTTCCTCCTACTGACTCTCATCACATACAACTTGAGATCGTAAACAGCATGGGTTAAGGTAAAAAAGGTGTCTGACTGTTTTCCAGTAAGGTATTATTTTGCTTTTCAGCTTTATTTTACAGACTCAAGTAAAAAGGAGAACACAATTTAAGTAGGAAAGCTTTGATTATATTTGTGCCACGTTATTCCTGAAGTTGTCCAAAATCTGCAAGGAGCATGACAATAGTTGCTTTACTGATGCAATTTTGAATGCATTTTTAAACTTTAAAAGCCAAAAAAACAGATTTCAAACCATGCAGTAAGAAAATTTTACTAAAAAGCAATCTAATCAATTTACTTGAACTGACAAAGACATAATAAACTTAAAAAAATAATTTACAAATAAGGTTTAAATATTCTTAGCATACAAACTTGTGCCTTTATCATAATTAGTTTCAGTTTGATGACATAACCATCATAATTGTATTTTTAAGAACAAAATACTAGAATTAAAAAGTAACTTCAAGCAGTATTTCCCATTGGCGTTACAGCCTGTATTAAACAAACACATTTTTATTCACGCTTTTAGTAAAATCAGTGGAGCATTGCACATCAATGATTTTTTGCCAGCAGACATAATAAAACATAGGAGAATAAAAACAACTACTAACCAATCAACTAACTGGATCCTTCATGTGTTAAATTTTGTTTATACCCTAAAGAGTTGCACCCCCAGTATGTAATCAATATTCAATCAATTCTCTCACTGGAGCAACTGTTTCCCTATTGACTGACGTTAAAAATGCCCAAAACACCAATGAATAGCCTGTTGGACTTCCACTAAAGCAGTAACCTCTAATTCACAAGTGACAAAATGATGCAGTCATCCTTAAATTGAATCAAAATCCTAACCATCAACTGAGGTTAACACAAAAGACCAGCTGCACTTTTTCTAGCAGAATATTTTCCATCTCCCGATTTCTGGTCATTTTGCAAGTGTCATTCTAACATATTTTCTTCACTGGAGTTAAGTTTCAATTGTGATGTCATGGGCAGGAGTGTGGGCATACACTTTTGTTTAAATGTCAAAACAAACAAAAAAAGAAGTCCCAGAGAACACATTTTTTTTCCAACTAAACGAAGTATCTCTCGCTCTGTGTAACACCTCTTACGTGCACAAGCATTCACAAACCATTACGTTATTTTCTAACGGTCTAATATTCTCCCTCATCATCAAAACCAAACGTAAGCAACAAGTGACCAATGCTGAATGCTTCTACTGGAAAAGAAGATATTTACTATGGCTATTAAAGTGAATTTATTTGGTATGTTTCAAAACAAGTCATAAGATTTCCTCACCTTCACCTCATTTTTACTTCAGTGAAAAATACTAGATAACTGAAAATTTTAGTTCTCTAGAAAACAGGTAAGTGTTAACAAAGAGGTTATTTTCCCCCTCCTACAAACTACTCCCAGGTCACTTGGAGAGATCTTCTTTAAGGATAAAGCAGTCCCAAATCAGACACTACATCCATCTCTAAATATGGAACCAGCCTCCTCCTCTCTCTGCAGCCTTCCAGTGGCTATTTTCCCAGATCATGCATCTCCCCTGGGTCCTTCACTGGTTATGAGGTTTTGCTTAAAGCTTTGCACAGTGGCTGCTAATATCCAATGACTTTTACGCTGCATTAAGCACTTTGGAAAATACAGTCTGGATGCAAACTTTGTGACTTCTCTATCACCACATCATTCTCCCTAAAATTGCCCTCAAATTGCCCTCAAAAGCCAGTATGTGAAAAATGAGGCTGTATGCCCATAGGTATGAATATGTAGTGCCACTTCTCATCTTTTTTAAATCTTTCTCCCAGTATACACACATATTTGAAAGCCAGAACAATCTCCAGTCATGAAGCAGTGTATTTCCAAGGCTAAAGCCTCCCTTCCCAACAATAAATGTATCACAAGGCCTTACACCTGTGTACTACTACTCTCGGTGCCTTTCCCGAGCCAATTAACACCTGAAATAACAAACCAGTGAAGCAAAGAGAACTGCCACCCTTTCTTGTTTGAAAATCAAAACATCATG
>VZRU01008294.1:63075-201026 GCA_013398155.1 Pedionomus torquatus
GGGCCGGGCTGCTCTCACGGGCAGCGCCCACGGTGGGTTTCGGGGTCAGAGCGCAGGGACGGGCAACTGGACGGAGTTCAGTTGGGGATGAGTGACGGCGGGAACTGCCGCGAATCAGGGTGTAAAGGGCAGAAATAATTACAAGGGGCTGAGGCTTGGAGAGCGGCGCTTAATGCCCCTAAGTAAGCTATTCTAATTATAGCAAACCGTTAGGATTAAGGGGGAGGGAGGAAAATTCTCTTATTTACACACTGTTTTGTGCTTGGCCTCTTTTGCAAAGGCTTCTTGGGCGAAAGAAGTTAATGGGAGCCTCAAGGCAGCCGGCTCTCCCCGACGGCTCCGGGCTCTGCCTCCCTCCCGCCGCCGCCGGGGCGCAGGGCAAAGCCGGGGAGTAACCGGGGAACGACTCGGGCTTCGCTGCAGGGACAGCGACCCCCCCATCGCTCCGCGCTAAAGGCCCCCTCCGGAGCCGCTTACCTTCAAGCGGAGGCAAGTCTGGCCGAATGCGTGCGGTCTGGGGAGAGCCGTCCTCTGCCGTCGCCGGAGAGCCCCTGTCCCCGCGGAAGCTCCGCCGGGCGCGGAGCAGGGCGGTCGGAGCAGCGCCCGGAGAGGGGGGATGCGCCCTCCAGGGCCATGCGCTTCTCTTATATAGTCCGCACCGGCGTACTCATTTGAGTACTATCGACTTTAGGTGGGTGGCAGTCGATGGAGACACCTCTGGTAATCACTCTTGGGCTCAAAGAAGGTCTTTTCTGACAAACTTCCCCCGCCCCGTTTGTCCCCCGGTGGATGGCAACTGAAAGCTGCGTTTGAAGTGGCTCTGATCTATTCGTGAAATTAGATTTCCCAGAAGATTGAGAAACGCTTACTAATAAAGCTGCAGGCTCAAGAGATTAAAATGTGCTTTAACTTAGAGGGATTCCCTTGGAAATACAGCAAGAGAACTATATTTCCCCCCCTTTTCATATTGAACAAAGAAGCTGTGAGCGAAGTCTGAAGTGTGTATAGATTTGACTTTGATTTTGATCACAAGGAAAGCGATAGACTGTCTTTGGCAGGTGAATTCACAATCTAGGGACCTTATAAAGTTTGTTTCTCGAAAAAACACCTTTTTTTAAATTTTTTGACAATGAGACAATGAAAAACTAGCAAAAAGGACACTGAGCTAATGAAAGGTGTAATCCCACAGATTAAAAAATTTGCCTCCTACAGCCATAAATAATTAGTGAATGAGATCTCAACTTTCAGAGAGCACTGCATACAGGTGGTCTGGGTATCGATTGAAAAGCGATACAAATTTTTAAATTTGTACCGTACAATAGTTCACATTATGACAGAATTTGCAAGCGTAACTCTTTGTCAGAAGGTACCACTGATTTATTTACTTAATAAGAATGGGAGAAAATAAAAAGGATTTGAGGTATTCTTGCATATGTGCAAATGGGGAATTGAGATTTGAAAGAGATTTACACTATTCTGCATCTGTCTGACTCATGACATTTCCCTACAAACTCTTGTCTTTTTCCCCAAAACTCTGTCATTCGTGCCCTTCTCTGGTCATCTCAGTCAGAGTACATTCAGGGCTGTATCTCACACGGGCTGTGTCGTTGCTGCTGAAGGGAATCCAGCTTCTTCCCCACATCCTCCCGCTTTTGTGCCATACTCACACACCTTTGGTTGCCACAAAGATCAGGGTTCAAACCAAATTTAATTGATGAAGGGTTACAGAGGAGTTTATTGCACAATTTTTTTTAGGCATCAGCATACTGTACAAGAAAAACCGTTCTGACCTGTGGATTCTCAGGGTAACGTAAGGGAAGTGCCAATCTCTTTCTCACTTCACGGTTTCCTGCTTTTACTTTTTTATTGGGGGCATATAAGGAGTTTTCTTTGGTAAAGCTGACAAGTTGAGTAGAAAGGAAAAGGGAGAGTTGTGATAAACTGAGAAATAAAGCAGGTCTAAAACAAATCCCAAAGCTGTTCTCCATTTGCTTTTTGTTTGCTTGCTTTTATTTTATCCTCAGAGACGCATGTTACCACCACAGAAGGGGACTGAATCCTCTTCTAGAAATGATGAAAGGATTATCTTGACTTGCCCTCCTCTGCTCAACTTCATAACTAGTCATGGATTAGGTTTGCATCTACTTCTAGCCCTGGGAGCAGGTTACATGGGAAGGAGATCTTTGTGGCACTGTTGAGACAGAAAAAATTTTCTGCTTATTAAGAAACCAAAGTCTTTGTTTGGTGCCTGTTTCAGGCATATAGCAGAATCCTCTTAAAAATTAAAAGCAATATTCCAACAGGCAAACAAATAGCTTCTCTTCTCTGCCCTGCATCCCCCCAAAAGATCTAAGAGGTCTGCAGACTGCTGAAGCCAACTGTGCAATCTTGATGGACAGCATCCTCAAAAGTTTGGGAGAGTTTGTTACTCTTTGAGCCAAGATTATCAAATGTCACCCACATTCAATAGGTTTCCAAGACACAAATATTGTTACAAATACTAAGGCCACTAAATTTTGTTCTTTAACATAAATTTTGAGGATTTAGGGTTTTAAAGCACCCAACTAGGCCCTTTACCATTATGAGCCACCCATTTTTTCCCTTCTCATTTACCTCTGCTGCCACTTGTTTGCCCCCTTTGGAAAAACTACATCCTTCTTTGCTTCAATTAACATTATACCCATCCACAGAGCAATAAACTGTTTTTAATTACTTTTTTTTTTTTTTTTTTAAATTAAATCAACCTGACAGGTTGGTTGCTTCCTTTGTTACCAGGACTTTTGGGGTTTTTTCCTTTTTAAAATGTTATCCTTTGTGTATTTTCAAAAGAATAAACAAAAAGTCAAGGAAACAAGAGAGCGGGTGTCCCTGCAGAGCTGCTTGTGAGGCAGAGCTACAGGCCCTGAAGTTCCTGCAGTGGTTCCTATTTACCGCTCTGGGAGCTGGAGCAAGCCTTAAAATGAAAAGAATCAATTAGAGGCACAACACTTCTAAATCACAAGTTTTAAGTAGCTTTCTCAGATTCTTTTTGTGCCCAAGAACCTTAAAGACTTATTTAAAAACAAAACAATCAAAAAGGATTTGTTTTCTATTATTGTGCAAAGAATTGTCTCTTTTTAAATTGTTTTGATATTTGAATTCTTCGGAGAGGACTCAAAGAATGGCAACCAGAGTGCAATCAGAGGAAGATGACTGCTTTACTAATCCCAGGCAATTCTGGCAGGTTGAAAACAGATTCTTGGGTCACCATTGCATCAGCTCTTTTGTTAATGGCTCTAATGTGCCTCCTCATCATGTTATGGAGAAAGAACCTCAGCATGAGATTTACATCAAAGAGAGCATCTTAAGACTGCATTCACTGACTTATTTAGGAACTGAAAACCTGTTCATAGTGAGCCTAAATAAATCTGGTTATTTACTTCTTGTAGCCAATGGATTTAAACAAGTACATCACATTTGTTTCCTGTGGCATGTTCTTTTCATTTTCTGATCCATCTTAGCCACAAGTGTATGTCTGATTGAAGTTAAAAGCAAACTAGTTAAATCAAAGTATCATAGGGCTGACAGGGACTTGCAGAGATGATCTAATGCTTTTCACTGCCCAAGGCAGAGCCAACTGTCCCCATGTCATCAGGGCTCAGTAAGAAACAACTTTTAATTTTTCCCATCAAGCTCAAAACTTCAAGCCAAATCTGACAAATGAACAATTGGTAAACATTGGTTTAGTAGTGACATTTTACCTTGGGATTTACACTGAAATATAAAAATTATCTAAATGTATTCCCAAAGCGCACACTCAACTAAAAGACAGGCTAAAGCAAAGATTTAAAATTTAGGTGTCTCACTGTTTCTAAATAAATCTGTCAGTGAAAGGTTTCTGGGGCCACTCAGCTAAATCAAGAAGTAAAACAGAGAGAAAACTGGTTTCTGTTGAAGTCCATGGGAATTTTCCTGTTGCCTTTGTTGAGCTGGGTTTTAATGCGGGGCTGTTAAAGGAGAGGTGAGAAAGAGAAAAATTACCTCAAAAATATGAATGTATTAGCCAAGGCAGTAATTTATAGAGGGCTGCTGTAATATCTGATAAGTAATAGCGGATTCCAGCTGGTTTTCGTATCACACCATTTCCTTAAAATCAGAATTTTAAAACAGCCATATATATTTATGCCTGTTAAAGCTGATATAAATATACTGGATCCTGCCTCAGTGCAGAGGACTTGATCAGATGGTCTCTTGAATATCCTTTGCAATCCTTTATTTTCATGAATCTACAGATATTTTTTTTTTTGCAAACAGCTTGTAAAGTATAAACATGCTAATGACAGCGAAAGGCTATACAGTTAAACAGTATTACTAAAAGAGATGTGAGAATGAATGTGCTATGTGCACACACACATATATATGTCTTACAACTTAAAACTTAGTTCATCTCATAACAATGATATTTTTTCAGCACATTTAAGAACATGGGATGTTCTTAACTGAATTTTAGTAAGCAGCTTGAAATATTTACTCCATGAAATAAAGTTCATTGTCATTCTAATTAAAAATAGCAGATTAGTTTTATTATTACAAATGTATCTAAATATTTTTTACTGCAGAGGTATAATGGTCTTCACTGGCTTTATCGTTAGAAATTCTACCCTGAAGTCACCACCATTTGGGTTTGGGAGGAATTTTACACCAGCAAATAAGACAGAAGGAGTAATTTTTGGAAGACTTTTGACTCCCCTGTGCTCTGGATGGCTCAGCTGAAAACATGAAGCAGCTTCTGACCAAGATATTTCAAGGAAAAACATCAAACCTAACCTATAGGTTGTTCAGCAGGAGGCAAAGAGGGGATAAGGGAGAAAGTCAAAAGGAGAAGAAGGTGGTGGAGAAAGTCCTTCTTCCTCCTTTTATTTTTCCTGAAAGAATTTTGGTAGTGAAGGTTCTGCTATTGCACCAGCTGACTGCCTGCAGCTGCAACTATTCGACTAAAGGAGGGACACGGAAGAAGCTACTGATTTCAAAAGTAGGGTCTGGGTCGATAGATGTTATTTCACAAGAGTCTAGCCCAAATAGTTCCTCTCCTAGGCCAGCTGATTTTGGGAACTTAATAGCACAAAATAAACATTGCTTGCCTTTTAACATGTTCCCTGAACAAGATCTTCTGCAAGCTTTCCAAAGAAGAAAAATGGAGAGACTTTAAAACCCCAAGAGATTTTGCAGGGCCCAGGAGTCATGTACTGAGAAAGGGTCTCGAGGGCTGAACAATAACCAATCTGACCAAAAGACCCTTTTGAACTGCTCGCAGTTACTTTACAAACATTGTGATGTGAATGATTTGAAAGTAATTACTTGTATTACCATGCTCCTGAAGACTGATGGCTTGTCTGAGTTCTCTAATATTTGGCTGGTTAATTGTCAGCTTCTGATTTTGACCAAAATTATGTTTAAGAAGGAAGTAGAAGACCCCTCCATGAGTCCTACAGCTGGCACTTGCTGCTGCTATCTTATCCCATCATCAAATCAAAAATAGGTACCAAATAGTCGCGCTGGTTGGAGTCTTTCTCTTTTGAACACAGTCCTGGATTCTCAGCTGTAGACAAAGAAATTTTTAGTTTAAAAAGTTTTTAAAGAAATTAAAAACTTTAGAAAGTTTTAGAACTTAGAAAACTTTAGAAATTTTTTAAAGAAATGACCCCCTATTGCAGCTGTTACTACAGCTGTTAAAAAAATTAATGTACAAATGAAGTGGGTAAAAAATAAATCTCTAGCCTGATACAGAAGACATCACCACCACACACTGTTTGCGAAAGCAGACAGAAACTTACTGACACCACCAGAAAGCTGACTGGTGACCGGAATATCTATGTATGTGACACGGGTTCATTGAAGAGCTCTGTCTTGCCAACACAACAACTGACCTCTAAACAGACAGATCCACCTCCTTTCAACAGAACCAAAAACTGAATGGCATTTTCAAGGCTTGGTAGTTAGGATAATATCAAGCAGAAGGCCCTGCATTCAAATCCCTTTTAGACTGAGAAAAAGTGTTTAATTTCCTCTCACAATAAGAATCTTCAGTCACAGGAACCTGAACCTAGATATTTTTGGACAAAAAGCTTCAATGGCAGCCTTCACTGCAGATGGAGAGTCCCTGGAGCATCAGAATGGTCTGACTCTAGAGCTCACTGATCACCTCATTTGAAGTAATCCTCCTTAAAAGAAAGAGAATGTTGATGGAAATGTCCTGTCGGTAATGAAAGAGGGGGCTTGAACTGCTTTAGAAAAGCTGAGCTGTAGGGACCACCCCAAATGAGAAAGTCAGCCAGCTCATGTTCATGCCATCTCCAGAGCAGAAGTTCAGATATTTTGTCATCCCCAGCACCAAAGGCATTTTCTGATGATGTATTACATCAAGGATAGATTTCCCAGTGGTCTCTTGTGCCTGATTTGACCTCTGATTTCCCAGTAGGCTGGCAAAGTTTCCAGACCTGCTGCACGGTCATGGTGTCAGTGCAAGAGATTTCTAAGAAGCATTTGGCTTGGTGCCACATGACAGTGTAGTCAAGAACTTTGGAAGTTAACATGTGTTGGTTTCAATGGATTAACAACAGGTTCACCGAGCAGCTTCATAATAAAAATAGTAGTGGGGTAACGCCATTTAGTTGAATAGCACACACATCCGTGTTGACTTAGGACTGAGATTCTCAGCAGGAATAGGTTTTTAGACTGGCAAGTGATAAAGGCAACTGGTCTGTGCTGCAGGCCAGAATGGGTGCTGGGACAAAGAGGACAAATCAATCAGGATGCAGCCAGATGCAGAGTGGAGCTACCTGAGAATGGATTCCTACCTGAAAAACTGTTGCTCTAGAAAAAAAAAAAAAAGTCATAATTGACCAGAGAAGCACTGTTTTGTCCAGAAAGAAGTGTCTCAACTAATACTGTTTCTCACTGATGAAAATGGTGCTCAAATCTTGTACTTGAATCACCAGTTCACACTTCAGGAAGAATAATGAAAACTGGAGACAAATAAGGAGATGCTTTTAAGTTTGGAAACTATATATGAAGAAAAGGCTCAAGCTTATCAAGAGAGAGCCTTGAGCCTGGCCTAAAAATATCTACTCAGAAAACAGAAATATGATGTGAGGGAACTCTTTAATTTAGGAACATGCATTTGGAAAGGTCCATCATGTTCCATTCCATATACATAATTGAAATTACCAGTAAAAGTTCAATAGAGACCTACTTCAAACAGAGTATAAAACCTTCACTTCACATGCCCTTACAGATTTGGGATGACACAATATTTTTAAATAGTCTAGACCAAATTTAAAATGCTTGTAACAGGCTAAAAGTCTATGTCTGAAGGAACATGAGGGAAAAAGTCAAGAACAACGCCAAAGCCTTAAGGCCGTGCAGGAGTAGGGAATTTTTTAAATAAACTGATCCAAGGAAGCAGGTCATCCCCTTGCTATGAATGTCGGAATGCTTCTGCCTACCTGACCTAGAGGAAAAATTTCACGATGACTCCAGCCCTGGTGACTGATTTATATCTGAGCCTATGATTATGATACACTAGCCAAGCAGCTGAGAATTTAATGAATTACTAATGGATCTTTCTGACATACTGTCTCCAGCTGTGAAAATCTCCAGTGACTCAAAGGAAAGGAAAAATACCAATCCCTTCCTCTTCTGTCCCTCCTGAAGCAAACTAGGCGTCAAAGGGATATGTAAGGAATGGTTCCTATTTTCATCAGGTGGCTAGTGAAAACATGGGATTAAAGCAATGGAAACAGAATAAGTGAGCAATGGTCCTGTAACTTCCAAATTCATTTGGATACAACTATTGGCTATTTTCAATAGACTCCTATGTGCAGCATGGTTCTGCTTGCACACAGTGGGACCAATAACTTCATCTTCCCCCCCTCCACCCCCACCTCAGCTTTCTTATTAGTTCTCAAGAATTAATTAGCAGATTGGGCAAATATTTGCTAGTAGATTTTGTCTATTTTTAAGATGTCCATCCTTCAATAAAAGTGAATTTGTAGAAGTCTATAGCCAGTAACAGAGAAAATCCCACTATAACAAATTATATCAATGTCTTTGGATCTTGTAAACAGAAGAAATAAACTGTTCAGTTTGTAAACATCAGGTTTCAAATCCTTTTAAAGACCTTGCCATATCCTTGATCACAACTGGAGCTTTTGATTATCATGCATAGCACTAATAAATTACCCGTTATGTAAACGTGCTTTTTCTGATAAGTTTGAAAAGAACAAGCATTTCATTTTGCTTTCCCTTCTCCTGTATGGCAAGACTGGATCATTGCAGAACCCAGCAGCAAAATAATAACAAAATAAAACCCTTATATCTTCCAAACTTTTTTCAATTGTGTATCTTTTTTTTTTTTTTCTTTTTTTCTCTTGTCTTTCTTATTCTCTTTCTGTCATGGTGCTTTTAGATCTGAAATATTTACCTTACCTATTCCTTCAACAGCCTCAGTTTCTCCTTGGTACACATTGGTTAATCCTGCCCTCCTCTTTTCAGCCATCCATCCTCCATGGTGCTCATAGAATCATAGAGTAGTTAGGGTTGGGAGAGACCTTTAAAGCTCATCTAGTCCAACCCCCCTGCAATGAGCAGGGACATCTTCAACTATATCAGGTTGCTCAGAGACCCGTGCAACCTGACCTTGAATTTTTCCACAGATGGGGCATCTACCACCTCCCTGGGCAACCTGTTCTTGTTTATCTCCAGTCTAAATCTACCCTCTTTTAGCTTAAAACTGTTATGTCTTGTCCTATCACAACAGGTGCATTTAGAATGACATGTGACACTACAGCTGAAGTATCAGACTTCTTCACTTATGCAATTTTTACACATCTTTGTATTTTTTAACAAACAAAAAGCCACATTCTGACTTCTTTGTTACCAAAGAAAAGAAGAAAAAGGCATACTAAACACACAAAATTTCTGTGAAACATTTGTTTCTTGGTTCTTGAACTATGACAATAAACCAGGTGAGTAACACTTTGGGTTGGATTTTTTTTGGGTTTCACTTTTAATAATGGTGGAGGTTTTATTGTTATTGGTGGTGGTTTCCTTTTTTCTGTGGCATCCTTTTTTCATACTGATTTGGACGTTTTTAAGGGAATAAAGACTGACTGAGAGAATCAAGCTGTGTTAATTAGATGCTGTATTGTTGTTGGAGATTATTTCAGTTTATTTGAAACCAGTATTAAAGCTGGAAGTTGTGCTGAGGTTGTACATTCCTAATTCTGAAGTATTATATCTTTTGCCACAAGTCCTTGCAGTGTGACCCTGTGGGAGCTAAGCTGTGCCTGTCTAATAGCTTTCACTGGCTGTCCACCACTGAAGAGGTTCCTCAATTCAGATAACTCCTTTTTACATCAGTGTCATCTCTCTTAAAACTGGGGATCCTATAACAAAAAGGGAGCTCTGCTGTCATAGGAAGGACCAAATGGAACAGAAAAAAAAAAAAGAAACTAAGATGTATCAACCCTTCCCAATCACTGGCAGGATTACTAAGAGACACACCATGATGCTGGATTAGATATTGTTAAGGCAGCCCTCAGCTGCTTGGAAGCAGCTTTGCCTGTCACCATGTGAATGTCCCCTTCTCAGACTCAGGGAAGCTGCTGACCCTGCTCTGAGAGGCAGCAAAATGCAGATGCTGGCAAAGAGCCAGGGCATCTGATTCCCAGATGATGAATCAAAGGTGCACAGATAAAGGAGGCTTGTCTAAGGGAACATCCCAAGGCATTGGGAAAGTGTATTTATTGGTTGGTGACTACTTTTTTGATGATAAATGCCTATTTGGAGATGTTTTTTTACCATAATGGCAATGCCAGTTCTGTGCTTGACCTGAAGAACAAAGAGAACAGCATGCAAAGTCCACCTGAAGTGATTTACCCAACTGCTCAGTTTTGCCTCTCAACACTGTGCCATTCTTCATAACTGGAAAGTAACATGAACATTAATTATACCTTGTTAAAATCTTTTCTTGGTTGGGCTGTTTTCCTAGGGCAGTGAATTCTCTCCCAATTACATTATTTGTTTGTAGCTTCATGCACAATTTAAGCCAGTGTAATTTGGAATGGCTGCCAAAAAGATCAATGCCATACGCTGTATGCCTCTGGGCACCAAATTTCTGCTCTTGAGCTGCCACCACTGTTAGGCTGGCACAGAAGTTCAGGTGGTTGCTTGCTGAACTGGGTCAAGATGCTGCATTCGGTTCCTAATGGCTAGTTTCCCCATTCAGCCCACTGTATGCTTCACAACTCTTTTTGTAGATTTGAAGAAATGAATACTGTGAAGGTGTCAGAGAATAGCTGGTAGAAAGGCAGAGGTAGGACTGTGTATTCCAAAAGCAACAGTGACTTAACGAGTTCACAAATGTGGCTACAGATAAAACTGTGATGCCCCCGCCCCTCCCGACATCATTTGACTGCACTGATCATTTCAACTATGTTGACAGATGTGTAGTAACAGATAAAGATATCCCCATATTTCTCTGAACATAGAAAACAAAGGGAGCAATTAATTAGTGCATGGAGAGGAGAGGAACTGAAAATATGAGGGATGCCCTGCTCTTCTGCCCTCTTTCCCAGGAGGCGGGTCCAGTCAGTGCTGCGTTCACTACTGCTCCAGCTCTCCTGTCTCATCTCCCATTTTCCCTCCTCCACAATTCTAATTTCATTATTGTCGCAGGAATTTGAATATGTTGCTGAGCAAACACAAGGCTCCTGCAGCAGCTGTGCTAGCACTCACCTGTTAGGCAGCATCGAGATATGCAAAACCCGACAGAAGACTAGGCAGAGGCTGCGTTCCAAGCCCTTTCTTCCCTTCCCTTCCGAATAAAAGAATATAAAATAGATTTTGGCTGCCAGACATGATATTTTAGAGTCTATAAAATATTGTGAAAAAATGTGTTGCTAAAGCTAGGGGATCTAAGATAAGCAGATCTTCTTGGCCCAGACAAAGACCCTTAGGTGTTTGAGGAGGAAGACTAAGAGTAGGGATAGCCTCTCATGCTGCCTGACTGCAACATATGGACCTTTACTAAATCTGATTTGAGCAGATTTAACTTGTTTGGATGTAAGCCCTACTAAATATTTGAGAGTATTTCAGATTAAAAAAAAAAGAAAATAGACCCGCCGTCCCCCCTCCCCCCCTCTTTTTCTTCTGTATGACACAAGGTCAACTCTGTAGGACAGAAGAATAAATCCTTCAGACAATGCTGGAAAAGAAAGAATAATATAGATGTCTCTGACAAATGGCTCCAGTGACACAGTCAAAGCACTCCCACTCAGTTATCCAACGCAGCTACCTATCTAAAATGAGCTTTGCAGGTGCTTTAATCCCTAGCTCAGTTTTCCTCTAGTGGAAGATTACTTAAACAAAATGGTGGAGGACTAAACAACGAGGAATTCATTGTCCTATTAAGTGCCGTGGCCTTTTCCAGTCCTATTCACCTCACCTCTCTATACTCTCTTTTTGTATTGGTGAGTTCATTGACAGAGGCCTTCTCTTTTGCTTTCTGTGGAAAGCCTTTTTTTTCTACTATTATTTTTAACAATAATAACAGTAAATGAGTCAAGGAGAGAATTTAAGTAGGAAAGATAACAAGCTGAGTGGAGGAGGTAGAAAAATTGTTGAAAGAACTGTTGAGTGAGGGCATAATTAGTGATGCAGGGAGGAGGAAAGATGCAAGGCATGGAAGGGTTAAGAGAGGAGGAAAAGAAAGTCTGAGTCAATGCAGAGTAGGAGGAGGTGATTAAGAAGAAATAAAAAAGCGGAATGTTAAAAGGCAGGAAGAATTTTGTTACAGTGAAATCAGGAGGGCAGGGGGAAAGAAATAGAAAGACAGAGAAAATCCTGAAAAGGCTGAAGGAAGGAAGTTGTACTCCACCTTTTCTATAATGTGAAGAAACTGAAGCAAATGAAGGAATTGGAATAGAACAGGCAGAGAAGAAGAAGAAAAGGATAGTGAGTTGGAATAGGAGAGGAAATTAGGAAAAGTAAAGAATATGAGTTTCATATATGGAGGGGAAAAATCTGAGGGGTATAAATATCGGTCTAAATATTATATTCACTTTATTTTCTTTGAAAAAGAGGAGAGCTTTCCACAGGAGGAGTTAAGTTGGAGTTGGACAATAAAAAATGGAAGCAAAAAACCAACAACAAACTTTTAGAAATTGAGAAAAATGCATTTACAAGAGAAATACTGCTTTAAATATAATAATGTGGAGAAAGACCATGATCAAAATGTCACCAAATACTTACTTACAATACATACCAGAATGATACATTTCATACACTCTTCTCAAATATGAATTGTCTTAAATAGATTTCATTTGGAACATTAATTGGATTTTATGCTATTTACTAGAAAGAATCCCAAAGCAAAACATTTTTTTCTGGCACAGGACATCACATTGGCATTTGACATGTAACTGAGGTAAGTGAAAGATGATGAATTTGGCTTTGCTGTTGCATAACCATAAATTATGTTCTTTAGCTATTATCTACTCATACAACAATCCTGAACTTTTATATATTGACTCTGAACATTTCTGAAGCATGACATAGTCATAGCTCTTTAATGGCTAAAAGCTAAAGACGTTGGCTTGTGAGGAATTCCCAAAAAAATTCTCTCCATGCTCTTAGATCATTCCTATCCTTCTGAAATTCCCTGCTTGCTCCTTTTTTGTAATACCTGAGTGGCTTTAATTGTCATCAGCTTCCAGTACCTTCGTAGTTGTCTTTTAATTTTTCTGTTTGAATACCGTTCTGATACATCAGCACAACTTGGAAGTGTGTTGAGCACATTCCAGAAGAGCACTTCTACATACCACAGAAACACCAAAGCTCATGAGCTTCTGTCCCTGAAGGAATACTGCTCCATCAGAGAGTACTGATTAAACAGGACATATGGATCCTGCAGGAGTCCATCAAAAAATTCAACAGGAATAAGGTTTCCAAGCAGCCTGCCTTGACAAGGCACTAGCCAGTTGGCTGGCAGTGGGGTGGGCAGGTTGCCGGCTCCCCCGGACCCTCCGCTTCCCTGTTGGAGCAGCTGGCTCCTCAGGCAGCCAACAAGCCAGTGTGGCAGCTGAGCATCCAGGAAAGCAATCAGAGGGGTGGGAAACAAAGGAGTTTGGCAGCTGGCAAATCAAGAGGGATCTCATTCCCTTGAAAAGTGTCTGGTTCTGACGTTTCATCTTGATCCAGGAGGAAATATGTACAGGTATTTGTGTATGTGTGTCTACATATATGTAAAAAAGGTTATGTATATGTACACCTATATGTGTGTATACATATTTTAAAATTATATTTCTTGTGACAAACAAAATCCTTACTCCAGCTGGCCATAATGAATTGTTGCTGTCCTCTGCCATGAAGTTTCTAAGTAGGCAACTAGAAGCCAAAAATTAAGGGAGCTAATTTCAGGGAACCCAGCTGGTTAAAGGAAGTGTCACGAGATTGTCACTGCACATTATTGCAATTAAATATGATACAGGGCATGGGGTTAAACTGAGAGTGTGTAGCTTTTTAAGTCCTGTATTAAGCAATGCCTTTTAAGCTTTATTAAGTATAAGGAAAATAGGAAGGCAAGAGGAAATAAATATAAGCAATATATTTGTATTTACAAATACATATGTATGTGAAGGAGGGCTTCTGTGTCGGCAGTATTTGTTCTTACTTTCCTCCTGCTTTCATTCTTTGTAAGAAAAATTATTCTTCGATTTAGGAGCTGAGAGGATCTTGAGCTCTTTCTGAGGACTTTCTGATCCCCCCTTTTTTTTTTTTTTTAAGACTGAAGGGCAAATTAAGGGAAAGATTAAAGAGAAGAACAGTAAAGGCAAGAATCACTGTGGTCTGCCTCTAGTGTGGGCATCACTGTTTCAGAGAGAGGAGAGGACTCTGACTTGGCAGCTGTTGAAGGAGTTGTTGGCCAACAGAGCCACGTGAATCTGCTGAGGATGTTGCTTTCAGCTGGTAAAAGCTCAGGGCTCAGGTAGCACTTTGAGGGATACAGTCCTGGCTGGCTGAGAAGGACCAACCTCCTCAGTTTCATCTGGCCAGTGTACAGAGTAGGGAAGAGAGGGACAACCAAGACAGAGACAAACAGGTGTCTTGAAGGCCCAGGTGCCTGACCAGAAGGCTCGTGAGGAATATAAAAGCCACAGTTAAAGATTTCCTCTGTTTTCCTCTCCCTGTTTGTAGGACAAGGAGAAATTATAACAAGAAAGAAGTGAAGTGTAAAAGAAGCAGGAAACCTTCTCATTTCCATACTTGGTTGTCTTGGATTTGGAAATGACTCCTTCCCCATAGACTTAAACAAGTACGGAAAAACAACATTTTGTTTTCTTTTAAAGAAATAACTTCTCAAATCTTATTTACTAGAAAATGGCACATTAAAGACAGTCTTCTGAAAAAAAAACAACCAAAACCCAAACACCGAATAAGCCTAAACTCAAGTTATCAATGTAGTATTTTTTGTATTGATAGTGAAATGTTTCTTCTCTTTTAAAGTACCTAAATAATTTAATACAGTAAACCTGCAACATACATATAGCTATGAATGCCAGCAGACTTTGATCTTGCTAATACTGTCAGGCCTCTGTTGCCTCCCACTCGAGATTTTGTTAACAGTAATTTAAGCAGCAATCCTTTTGAGATAAAAGGATTACAACTTTATGAAAATGTTCTCTTACAAATTTCAAACCAACATTCATAAAAGCTTGTCAGGTCACTCTGCTTGCCTCAGGCATCCATGGCACAGAACTCTGAAATCCTTGGTCTGTGCCAAGCAGTTTCCTGATGCGAGTAGCAGTTCCTGGGGACAGTTGAGGCCGTTTGTGAGATGCTGCCAAAATATCTTGCTCCATTAAACTGCAAGCATGACATCACCTCCTCTGCTTGTTTAGTCACTATGGGTGTGCAAGCCCTTCTCTTCCCACAGCTCTCACAAGCAACCCCTGTTCCATCCCTGGGCTGACTGGTTCCCAGGGTCAGGGTAGGAGCTTAGCACACTTCTACCTGGACACAAAAACCAGCCAGACATCCCTCAAGTACATGGAAGTAGCACGCTAGGGTTTTTGGAAGTTGGTTTATTTTATATATAAAAAAGAATAAAACAAATATTGCCTAATAATGCCCCATATGTTTCTGTGACTTATAGCTACCTAATACTGCCAGAAACAACACTTTTCATCCATTTAGTTGTTTGAACTGTAAATCAGCACATTTTATTTCTTATCTTTGGTCATAACTTTTTGGAGGGTTCACATTTTCAAAGTTTTGTATGCTGCTCCAAGGGCCTGGAAAAATGTATGTTAATGAATGAGGAGTGAAATCTCGGGCTACGTATTTGAATCACTATTCTGTTTTTACATAGAGTATCAGTTTTCATCTTTCGTGGTGAGTCTAGATTATACAGGGATCATTTAGAGAAAAAACCATCAGCTGAAGTAATTCAAAACCTAATCTATAATTGGCAACACAGATATCATGGATGAAGTTTGAGGTTTCTGAAAAGCACATAAGTTAATTTATAAGTGGAGCTAACTTCTCTCAGTGAGTTTAGGAAGGTCTATAAGCCATTTACTAAACAATGAGGAGGGAAAAAAAGGTCTTTCGGTCTCTCTCCTAAATTTGTTATGCCCGTTTCCCTAATCTACAGTATAAATAATGCAATTGAAGTATAAAACAGCACACAGCAAAAAACTTTTCTTTGGTGTTAGTTATAACACAGCTGCAACTATGGCATCACTCACAGTAAATTTGTGCTATCTTCATTCCGGTATAAATAGCTACAATTTCTAATGGCTATCGAGCCATTGAAGATGTGTGTAAAATTAGTTTTGACTTATTTATTTGTAGGTATGCAAGTCTTCTTAATGTTGAACAATCAAAATAAAGAATTGAAGAAAATTACTTAGTGCATTTGTTACACAGCAAGTGTTTCCCTGTTGTTTTCTACCAAGGCCAGTGTGATAATGATCAACAAAAATGTGGCTGTTGATGCCTTTCATTCAGAAGATTTCTCAGTACTTCTCAAAAGATTTGTGCCATGAGCAAGGAATTCCTCCCTCAGGCAACCAAGGTATCTCATACTTGAGAATTCCAATTTTTTAATCACAGAATCACCTAGGTTGGAAGGGACCTTTTAAGATCATCTAGTCCAACCAATGGGGGAAAAAAACCAACCAACCAACCAAACAAACAAACAAAAAAACTCACATAAAACACACACCACAACCAACCCACACTACGACACAAACAACAAACCCTAAAATACCACACCCCAAACAACACAAAAAAAAAAAAAAAATAATCAAAAAAACCCCAATAACCATAAACAACACACCACACCACCCAACACTAAGCCATATCCTTGAGCACCAAGTCAACTTCTGTCTTGAATACCTCCAGGGATGGTGCCTCACCCACCTCCCTGGGCAGCCCATTCCAATATATGATAACCCTTAATCCCCTGGAGCTCTCCCAGGCAGGTGTTCTCTATTGAAAACACGAGCACAGTCTCATATGAATCACATAAATGGAGAGCTGTGTTGTAACAGAAAAAAACATCTAAGCAATATAAAGAAAAGCTAGCGTAAAGGGTGCACGTTTCATGTGGTGTAATGCTCTCATTTTAAAAAAAATAATCATCTTGAGACTCATTAAGCTGAGAAGATATCTAACCATCTTTTCCATTGTAGCATGTTCAGTTTCAGGTAAATTATGTAATTTCTACTGCATTATCTTAGTGGGACAGTAATGTTAGCTGATTTGTTACCAATAGATGGCAGTGATCACTCAAGTTTCCTGCAGGAGTAAAAATTGTGAAACAAAAGTCAGGTGTCAGGAGATGGGTAGGTATTCAGACAGAACCTTTTGTAAATCCTGGAGCTGTTGTTGTTATTACTAGCGTGTTTTCAACCAGGACATCACCATACTCTCATATGTTCATGTATTAGGTAGTTCCTGGAGTAAGGAAACCTCTTTGGATGCCTACTTTGCAACCAATTCCGTGTCCTGGTATCAGCCTGCTGGACTGAAGCCTTCCCAGAGAGAAATTCATCCCTTCTCAGAAGGCAAGTGGGTGTACTTCCTTTGCTACTATATATTACAAGGCTTATAGGCATCTGTTCTCTGCAGCCTTCCCTTTCTGCTCCTGGATGTGTCTCTCATGCTTGGTGGGCAGCTCCCAGTGGTGACTCAGTAGGCAATCACCGCTCTATTTGGAAAGGTACACTCACAAGCAGAGTTGACGGACACTAAATTTGGGGGGATGAGAATGGCAAATTGTCTGAATAAACAGTTTTGTGTCAGTAGTGATGCAAAGAATCTCCTCAGCTGATGTATGATACAGATTCAAAATTTCTCCTTTCAGTTCCTGTGAGTGAAACAGCAATCATCTGGGATTGCTGTGCCATCAGCATGAAAGCAACAGAAGAGAAAAGCAAATCTTCACCAAGTCACTGTTAGTCTTTTTCTGATCCAGATGCTACTTACTTGGCTTGAGTTGTCCGTAGCTCTCAGCAGCATTGAGTGTGTTTTCTTGAGTGATTCAGAACACACAAACATTCATGTTGACCCCTCACAAGGATCAGGCAGCTCCTTGAAGAGTCTGAGTATGCAAAGGATGAAATATGCAACACACTCAAAATGTTCTCTTCCTGCACTTGCACAGTTTACTGAGACACAAGGTGACTTCAGCTTAAATCTTGTCTCTGACAGCTGTGAACTACCTCATAGCTTTGGTAAAGGAGTTAACTACTTTTTAACTACTTTCATGACCACTGTCGGTTATTTACTTTGCACTGTCTTGAAGGAAAATGGACCCTTCCTGACCGTTTCAGACCTTCATGTGCCTTTGAACTGACTAATCACCATAGATACATTAAAGGACTTAGACATTTAACTCCTGCTTAAAATACCTAATTCAAACAGTAGATCCTCAAAATATCACACTTATCTGTCACCTCACCATGGTTCCATCTGTAGTCTGAAGGCACTTCTGTTTTGTAGAGTCTTCTAAATATTTGATGATCAGCCAAGCATCGGCCCCGTACCAAAGCTCCAGCAAGATTAAGACTTCCCTTGTTGAGGCAACTCTCAGAACAGTATCTCCCCAAAGGAGAAGCAACAGTGGCAGCACATTTTTATCCATTAACTCAGTGGTTACAAATTCACCTGGAATGGAGGAAATCAAGGTTAACTGCCTTTTCTACCTTAGAACCATTCAACCCAGGGCTCTGAGGAGAATTCCCTAAAAAAGTTTTGAAATTTTCCAGCTACTCCAAGCAATATAACTGAAAATTTTCAGGAACAGAGTCTGAGCCTGCTCCTCCCTTTCCTTAAACACTTCCCAAGACATTTTCTTCTTTCATCCCCTCCTCCTATTTTTCCCACCACTATTCAGATTGCATGAAGGTTTTTCTAACTACAGGATAATCATCACAGGTATGAACGCTGTAAGAAAGAAAGATCCTCTTTCCAGCCTTGATCTAGGCTCCTAACTACCTAGAGGAGCTAATGATGCCGGCAGATCCGTGTCAGGGTCCTATATAAAGACAAAAGGCACATGGCCCAGTAGTTCTACAAGTACCAACTTGAATTTCCACTTCGTTTCTAGTACAACTGACTGAATTTGTACCTGGCACATTTTCCCCTAGTTGCAAAAGCTTCCTCTGTTCAAAGGACTAGCTTCTCCAGATCTCAGCTGCAGTACATGGATTAACACGGACCAGTAAACGTATGAAGACAACTATTTACTTATTTCAGTTACAGTGTCTTGGGATGGGAAAATCTTGGGGTTATAAGACAGATAACAGGAGGGATGAATGGGTGTTCCTCACCTACCAAGCTTCTACTTCATTATTACAACACTTAGACGGTAATTTTCGCTGTGTGGCTAAGTAATACATCAGCTGATAGAGTGGGTTTTTCATTCAGATCAGAAATATCACCAAAACACCTGCTCACGCTATTTCAGAATTTACACTCACGCACTCATCTGGAAGCCAATGATGTTACAGAAAGCAAAATATGCCTGGTTCATTTTTACTGAAAGATTTGAATGTTCTCACTTTCCCTAATTTAGTTATTGCATTCATGTACAAGAAAACCATGCTTTCCAGTAAGGATTATTATTAATTATTAAGAACTCTCCATGTGAGGTGGGAGTCTTTTGTACTTGACACGTTCACAGGTACAAAAGCTTGCCCAAAGGGATTCTCTATATAAATAGACAAGAGAGACAAAAAAGGTGGAAGTGTTACTATCTCTGTTTTACAGATGAGACACTAAGGTACAAAAAGATTAAATGACTGGTTTACTTGTGCCCATAGAAGCAGCAGAAACTGATTCAAGGTCTCTGAAGTCCCACAATACCACATGAAAGACTGTGAAGACGCCACCACAGGAGATGCCCACTTATAGCGAAACATTTCTGAGTGAGGTCAAAGCCCCAAGGCAGCCTGCAAATGGCAGCTGCTATGCATATGTAGAACATACCTCATGTTGGTTAACTGGCATGTGTGTTGTATAAGGAAATTTAACATTCTTTCTGCCCCCATTGTCACAACATTCACCTGGTTTTAATTTGTCCTAAAACAAGGAGTAAACACAAATAAACTTGTTTTGATCTGTTGGTAGTTATCTGACACATATAACCAATACTATTTAATATCTGTCAGAGACATGGACACTGGGGTAGAATGTATCCTCAGCAAGTTTGCCGATAACATGAAGCTCAGTGGCGCAGTCGACACACTGAGGGAAGGGATGCCATCCAGAGGGACCTGGACAGGCTTGAGAGGTGGGCTAGTGCAAATGGCATGAAGTTCAACCAAGCCAAGTGCAGATTCCTGAACGTGGGACGCGGCAATCCCAGGCACAAATACAGGTTGGGAAGAGAATGGCTGGAGAGCAGCCCTGAGGAGAAGGACTTGGGAGTGCTCATGGATGAGAAGTTCAACATGATCCGGCAGTGTGCGCTGGCAGCCCAGAAAGCCAACCGAATCCTGGGCTGCATCAAAAGAAGCGTGACCAGCAGGTCACGGGAGGTGATTCTCCACAGCTACTCTGCCCTCATGAGACCTCACCTGGAGTGAGTGTCCAGCTCAGGAGTTCTCAACTTAGAAATGACATAGAACTGTTGGAACAGGTCCAGTGGAGGGCCGCAAAGATGATTAGAGGGATGGAGCACTTCTCCTATGAGGACAGGCTGAGAGAGCTGGGGCTGTTCAGCCTGGAGAAGAGAAGGCTCTAGGGAGACTGGAGCAGCCTTCCAGTGTCTGAAGGAAGCTACAGGAGAGCTGGAGAGGGACTCTTTGTCAGGAAGTGTAGTGATAGGACAAGGGGTAATGGTTTTAAACTGGAAGAGGGGAGATTTAGATTAGATATTAGGAAGAAATTCTTCTACTGTGAGGGTGGTGAGACACTGGAACGGGTTGCCCAGAGAAATTGTGGCTGCCCCATCCCTGGAAGTGTTTAGGGCCAGGCTGGATGGGGCTTTGAGCAACCTGGTCTAGTGGGAGGTGTCCCTGCCCATGGCAGGGGGGTTAGAACTCTATGATCTTTGAGGTCCCTTCCAACTCTAATGATCCTATGATTCTATGATAACATAACATAACAGTGGCTGGAGTTCTTTCATTTTCTTTGAAATGTTATGAGGTTTAAATTCAGTCTGTACAACTTGTAGCCATTGCAGACCTTCATCACACCACAGCAGAAGGCCTATATACAGCATGATACTTAATTCTGACCACAGAAGATAACTGCTAAATGTTTTGCCTTAGGGCTACATTCATTTTCCCCATTCTCATGCTTTCCCTAGCAGTGCTCTGGCAGCCTTCTGCTCTAGCTGAGGCAGCTTTATGGTTTATTGAATCTCTGCCTCTTGCTTTTGTCTGACTTGGTCCTGCCTCCACTCCACACTTTGCATTGACTCCTTAATCTAAACCTCAGAAGTGTTCATTGTCTTTCCTGGACCATCACTATGCAGGAGAGAACAAAACCATTAAGAACAAAACCATTAAGAAGATTTGAAGAAGAAAGAAGATTTTTCTCCAGGTTGAACAAATCCAGCTCCCCCAGCCACTAATCATAAGACTTGTGCTCCAGACCCCTCAGCAGCTTCACTGCCCTTCTCGGGACACAGTCCAGCACCTCAATGTCCTTCTTGTAGTAAGGGGCCCAAAACTGAACACAATACTCAAGAAAGTAAGGCCTCACCAGTTCTGAGAACAGTGGGACAATCACTTCCCTAGTCCTGCTCACCACACTGTTCCTGTTACAGGATGTCGTTTGACCGGCTGTGTGTGGACATGCTGTTGCCTCACGTTCAGCCAACAACTGACCAACATCCCCAGGTGCTTTTCCACCAAGCAGCTCTCAAGCCACTCACCCCCAAGCTTGCAGCGCTGCATGGGGTTGTTATGACCCAAGTACAGGACCTGGCGCTTAGCCTTGTTGATCCTCATCCCATTGGCTTCAGCCCATTGATCCAGCCTGTCCAGATCCTTCTGCAAAGCATTTCTATCCTCAAACAGATCAACACTCCCACCTAGCTTGGTGTCATCTGCAAGGTTACTACTGCGGGTGCACTCGATCCTCTAATCTAGATCATTGATAGAGAGAACTAGCCCCAGTACTAAACCCTGGGTAACACCACTTCAGACTGGTTGCTGTATTTTGCTCCATTCACCTCAGCTCTTTGGATCTGGCCAATATTTTACGCAGCAAAGTCTGTCCAAGCCATGAGCAGCCAGTTTCTCCAGGACTGAAAGAATCAGCTTATGTCTGTTGTTACCATCTTTTAGCAAGATAAAAGTTCTTGGCTCGATTTTTACTGCTGTCTAGTGGAATTAGGAATTCTAGCTTCCAGGAAGAAGTAAATCTTAATCCTAGCAGGAAGAAGCATTTAAGTACAAGCACGTATTTACAAGTCCCTGAACAGTAACCTAGCTTATGTTATGGCTACAAAAATATAGATAAATTCTTTTAATATTAAGGAAAGGACAAATGTCAATCTTCTATAATGAAAGAAAAATTAAAAATGTACCACTAAAATTTTCTTCTGAAAATTAACACGAAGTGAGCAAATGAATATAGCATGCATCTGGCATATAGCAGTGGAGCAACCATCTTTTTTTGATTTAATTTAGGTTGACTCTCAATATTGCTTTGTGTAGGTGCAACTTTTTAATTACACAACCCTCCTTAAAGCTAGGTATACATGTTTAGTTTTTTATTTTTCCGTTATTTCTCATGTAAGCTAGTCTAACCTGGATATGCTCAGCAGAACTAATAATTACCATGGTACAAAAGCCCATGTATGACAAAAGGAAAATGGCAAATAATCTGTTGTATCTTCCTCTTTAGGATGCCTCCAACATGAAATGCATAGCCAAATCAGACAAAATCTGAACTCAAAACAGAGAACTTGAGGCCAGTGTCCTTTGTAACACCTCATTCCTCTATTGCACCTGTTTGGTAGCTGGTACCAATAACATCCATCCAACATTATCCCTCTTTCAATACTATTCAAAAGGAAGGGGCGGGGGGAAGGAACACTTTCACTTAATATATTTAATTTGGCATTAAATTTGTTTTCTGCCTTGAGTCTAAACTATCAGCCTAAACTCCAGAAGAATAGATAATATTTTTTTGGCATGTATTTCACTAGGTTTTATTCCAGTGTAAAATTTTAACTCAGCTGTGGCCCAGACTTACACAGCTGACTCAGTGCATGACATCGATAAATAATGTAATTTACGACAGAGAACTTAATGCCACCCAGACAAGGCAGCAGGAGTTTTTCCCACATCAGAATGCCTTTTTTCATGTAAGCCTTGATAGGTGTTAATAATTTCTCTTTGACCTTTTCATAAAGGAGTTCTGACTTCTAACTCCTGAACTCCAGCTGCAGACTGCCTTGGTGATTTCTTTAATCTCCAGTCAGTGCCAGAAGAGGTGCCAGAACAACCTTACTGCTGTTTGAGTTCCACTGTTTCTTCATCCACTTATGAATAAACCCAGCGTCATTACTACTTACCTTAAATCTTCATTAGTTCTTCATTCCAGAATCACAAGAACCGACTCTCTTTTCCCATCTGTTACAGTAGCTCTGAAATATTTAGGCTCTTCATCTAATTGGCTTCAGAATCATTTTTATGGTTGTAGTGACTTCTAGGTCACAGTGCCAGATTCAGTGCTGTCTTCAAACATAAGTCTGAAATGTGTAGAAGTCATTAGGAGGTTGAAAATATGCTTTTTATATTGAATTCTTGGAAAAGCAAGAGAACATTATTAGATATTAATTCCATAATGAGATCTTTAACAAGCAAATTTCATAATAAGTTTAATACATGAGAATCAGTCTGTTCCTAATAAATAGTTTGATTATTTTTTGAGCCCAGGTGTCAAGCAATCTGTTCTACCTTTCTTAATTTACTGAGAGATTCACAGAGAGAACAAACCAGCAGTTCATTAATTATATAATCTATACCTGGATTAGGAAGAGTATCTTAATTAATGAGGCCCCGTGCATAATATGCAGACCTTTCAAAGACAGAAACAACCCAGAACAGTTAGTCACTGTCAGTAAGGTATTGTAGTACTTGGTTGGTATCTCTCTTTAAAAAAGCAAATCGTTCCATGGGTTCCAAAGGTCACAGTTCCTCTGTCCATTGGTTGTCCTCTCTGTTTTATAGGAGATTGTATTTGAGTTGGTAAAATGCTTAATTTAAGCATTAGTTAATATGTGAGAGTTATAGTCTCTTACCACGTGCACAAGCTGAGGCTGGTGCTGTCACCACTCGGCAAGTCACAAATGATCAAGTTAGGATCATTTGCAGGTCATACAGAGAAGTTGTAGTGGATGCTGACCCTGTCAACTGGAGGTGGTTTAGCCCCTCTGGTAGTTTTTTAACATTCTTTCTCGCAGGTGTGTCCCACTTACTGATATAACCAGAAGAAAGTTTGCAGAAGACTTTGGGTCTAGGTTTAAATCTATTTCAATGGCAAGATTATGTTAAAGTAAAAAAATCAAAGTCAACATACCATAAAACAACAAATGCATTTTAATATTATGTCCATAATTTGTTGTATAGGCTGCATTCTGGTATAGCGAGTGAGTGGTATCTGAGTGATAACACAGATAGGTTGAATCATGGCAGATAAATAATACCTTTCTCTCCTGGTTTCTGGCTAACTTGCTATGATGCTAATAAGACAAATTTCTTTTGTAAAACCTAAACATTTCATAGTAATATGTAAGTATTAAAATACAACACTATCATTCAGTAAACAAGAATGAAAATGTGTTCTCAGGCATATAAACAGGGCGTGCAAACTCAGATTATTTTCTATTAAAACACTATGCACAATTCTAACCTACAAAGTTCAGAAAGAGTAAACGTAACAAGTGCAAACTACCAGGGCAAGATTCTCAGCTAAGAAAAGTAATTCATCACTAGCTCTAACTAAATTTTGAAATTACTATACCTACAGTATATAAATCTGAAACTACTATACCTATATCAACAGTATACGCCACTGCAAAGAGATAAAAGGTGGCCAAAACAGTAAAGCTACAGACACAGACCAAAGACATATGCAACTTGATAGCAAAAAACCCCAATGGTTTACACGACTCACATACCAACATTCACTTGGGAAGCCAAATGCCCTAAATAGGACGTTGGGAGAAAAAATAGTTCCCTAGAAGGTAATATGTATGCAGAACTCGAGACACAACAGTCCTGACCCATTTTCTTTTTGAGCTCATTTTGGTCTGATCAAAAGGATGGTCAAGTCAGATGATCTTACTTTCAGGAACAAAGTGACTGGAAAATAAGTTTCACAACCCTGCCATTCCCTCTGACTCACTTCTCTTGCCACTTTTCTTTCTACAGGGACCTGTGGTGGGCCTTCTCAGCAGTTATCAATGGTAGTCAGTAGAGATACATAAAATTCAAGACCATAGAAGGCTTTACATCCATTTAACAACCTGTTGTACTGACTGTGAGGCACAGACACAGCACAAGCAGTGGGTACCTAATAAAAAAAGGTTTAATTCACCTTGTAAAGGTGAATTGGGTGAAAATCACCCATTTGAATTTCAATTTGAATTGAAAGGTGAATTGTTACTGCATCTGAAGTAACACCCAAGGGAAAAATAGGATTGTGCCAGTTGAAACTTTAACTTCAAGCTGGATTCAGAATGAACTTTTCTGTTAACCTCTTAGTTGTCAATTTCACCAAAAGCTTTTAATGCAGTTCTATCTCAAAGGTGACATTAATCCTAATTTACATGTGTTTTACTGGATGAAGTTCACCACAGCTAATGTAAATCCAAGTGGATATGGAACAAGGCAGTGAGGCACCAATGGATTATACAAGGGGAGAAGTCTAGTTGTGAGACATGCACAAAATAAATCTCTCTAAATTAGGGCAACGTTACTCCATTGTACTCAGTATTTACTAAAATAAAACCACATATTTTCTCTGATTTTATTGTGATTTCATTGCTGGTTTAAACATGTCTCAAAAGAGTCCTATTACAGCAGCCTTTGGTTTAGTAATATCATAAAGTTTGCACAGAGTGTCTGGATTAACCCTGATAACATTTAAACCAACAGGATCCCTGACCTGACATGAAAGGTGAGTATCTTTCTAAGGTGTTGGAAAACAGCCTTACACTGATGTGATGAACAAAATGGTAACAACAATTTCCACTTGAGGAAAAAGTAGGTGGAAATTATTTAAACAGTTATGGAGTCTTCAGAATTCTTCTTTAATCCGTTTGTCCCAGGAGACAACACTTCAATTTGTATTTGAAAAGAATATGGGCATTCATTTGGTTTCACTCTTAGAGTGCCACTAATGAAACCAAAACCAGAACAAAATTAATGAACGATTCTCCACCCGCTATCATGAGAAACCAATAGTCTGAATGAACCTAATTCTTCTTTGCATTAAAACTGTATAACTCCACAGGGTTTGATTACTTTGTACCATTTCTCAACTCAGCCCCAATTTCTAAGCTACTAACTTAATACATTGTTGTTCATTCCTCACTATGCATGAAACTCACGTGTATATATGCACAATTATTACTACCTACCCTCATCCTCATCACCGTCTAGGCTGGAGTCACCTTGGCCAGAGATGAGAAAAACAACTGCTAAGCTGAATGAAAAAATACCTGCCACAGATGAAAACAAGCTGAGAAAACACACTCATATTGACTGAGAAGGAGTAAAAAGATGCCGTCTCTCAGTCAGAGAGACTGGCGAATGTCCACACATGTAAGACAGATAATAAGAAAAAAAGAAAATTCAATGTGGTAACTCAATATGCATGTTTCACCCCTGTGACTGAATGCAGTTTCAGATACTGCTGACTTGCTGTTAACCTGGTACTACAACCAGAAAAATAGCTACTGCTATAATTATCCTAAAAAGAATGTGTTAAGAAAATACTACTTAGCTACTTTAGCTCTATCACTAAAGTGGCCACCACTCTAAAATCTCACAGATACTTGAATAAGTGAAGCAACATCTACTTGATGATGAAAAGCAATTACCATATAAAACTTTTCTATTGAAATTCTACCAACAGAATATTCTTTATAACATTTTTACCCCAAGGCTATACTTTCTGATACTGGAGACCCTCATAGAGCAAATAAATTCTCAAAACAAATAAAATTCTCTTTAATGATATTTGTGTGACTTCAAGACTTACCATATGAGATTGGAATATTAGCTTCGTACCTATAATTTCACTTGTCTTCACTTGATTTGATTTTTATGTATTTTTTTGTCACCAGGCTTTGAAATGGTTGTTGTTTCTGTGAGTTACTACACTCCTGGATGAGTAGTCAGCCTTTTACTGTTGTCAGATCCTTCCTTGGTTGCGTGGTTGTGAATGGTTTGCTGTTCCCCAGGCTTACTCATAGTGACACGAAACTGAAAATCTTCAACTAAAGTGCTTCTTTCTGGTGTTTCTGATTCCCTTTGGTGTTATTCTGCCTTGTCATCCACCAGAATGAGACACAAAACATGGAATGAAGAGGACAGATCAGTGGGTTTTGGAGAGTAGAATCTAGGTATGACTGACATTGTGCTGGGTTTATTGTTTGAGGGTAAAAAAGAAGTTGACAAATGCAAGATCATTTAACCATATGCTCTAGCACGTCTTGTGGTCCAGGCAGAGTAACCCTTCCTGGAAGGTTACTAGAGCTCTTTCTACTGTTCTGGGTTTCTTGGGACTGAAATTAATCAACCCATCTCAGAAATACTCAAACTTGAAGAAGTCTCAAAGTTTTTCTTTCAGGGTCTCCTGGGAACACAGTGCCTATTCATTTGGCAGCAGGGATGAGCATGTTTCATTCATCTAAGCGCTACTGAGAAAAATCCTATGTTTTATCTAAGGTTGACAGGGAGCACTGAGTACCTGACTGATTTTGTGGGATCTTGAACTGCCACTCAGCTACTGTGACACATTTTCTTTATCTGCAAAACAGGATTGAATTGCTTGAGTAGCACCCCGAGATCTTCAGCTGAGAGGCTTTATATAAGTGTGCCTCTCGTAGGCTCAGGCTAAGCAGTAGATGCTGAAAGCCCAAAGTAATAACTGAGCTCTCAGAATCTGCTGCCTGCAGGAATCCCACTCTCTATGAGGAAATTGTGTCAGTGTCTCCTCTGCAGGTAGCCTGCAGCTAGTAAAGGCTGCTTGTTCCATTAGCAATGATGAAAGCAGAGTGAGCTTACATCTTGCAGGCACAACAGAGAAACAGCACAGCCTTCCCCATCATCCTTCCATTACAGGCCATATTGCTCTTCTCCTGCTTGCTTTCTATATGGGTTGATGGTCAAGTGTTGGCACCGTGACAAGTGTACTCTTGTCCTGGTTTGAGGTAAAACGAACCAATTTTCTGTTTTACAGTTTTACTTTCTTAGCTAGGCCTCTTCTAACTAGCTAAACTCTGAAATTAACAGCACATTGTGCAGAGCTGTTCCGTCTCACAGTGATAAGACCTGATTATACCAAGGGATGGTGCAGAGAGGCCCTTGTTTAGACTTATTGCTGGAAGAACCAAGGTCAGATAATTTTCAGCATTTGCCCGTTGGAGGGTCCCACCTTCAAGGAGGAGCGGACAGGACAGGTGACCCAGAACGGACCAACAGGGGTATTCCATCCCATCAGCATCATGCCCNCGGATTTTGGTGAATTTGGCTGAAACCACGACAACTCTCCACTGCCTGCTTTTAGAGAAAGTCAGTGTTACTCTTTCTGCTTGAAGTTCTCAAGTTCTCTCTTTTTGTGGGAAAGTAGAGCTGGAAGTGCTTATCGCATAACATCTAGTCTCTCATCCTTCTCACACTGCTGGAATTTTTGACAGGCGCTTGTCCGGTCTGTTCTGAAGAGCCTACAGTGGAAGGAGACTCTCCCATCTCTATAAGCAAACTGCTTCAATGCTATAAGAAAATTTTCTTCCCATATATTTTATCGTCACTTATTGTAACTTAAACTCACTATTCCTAGTTCCCCTCAAAACAGTGTGAGTAGGCTTATTTTTCCATGTTTAGCTTTAACGTAATTGAAGGCTATTATGAAATCCTCATCAAATCTTTACCTCCCTTACGTAGCCCCTTCATTGGAGAAGACTAATGACTGTGCCTGTTATTTGTTTTCTGAGGGGCAATAGGAGCCCCAGGAGCAGCTTTCTGCCTTTTTACTATTTTCTCCTGCAAGAGAATTGGCCTGACAATTGCGTGTCTCTGGGAATGGTTGGTACAACAGCACAGCCTGCACAATCTCCTGAAATATATTGTTATCTTTGATTTTAAAGGCAAAAGTTATTGTCTGGAGATATTAAATCATATCAGTAAGAATTATCTAACCCTTGAACCAGGTTTTTAACTGTGGTTCACTGAAGACATCAATCAATGATAGAAATAAGCATTTTTCCAGGAAGGCAGAAACTCCTTAATAAAAGACTAAGGCCAATAAAAAAAATCTGTCTCTTAAATCATAGTTCACCTTGCAGAAAAGCCAAGAATTTATAGCATTGCTACATTACTGAGATTGCCTGTTAGAGTCCTTGGAGAATTTTGCTTAAGATTCTTGAAACATTCAGACTGAGAAAGGAACAGGAAGAAAACTGCTCTTGATTTTCATCGTCTGTGATTTAATTTGAAAGCAAAGATAAAGCTTTGCTGGGCAGGGCAGTGAATTCAGCTGGAGGCATTCTTTTTTGGAGGATGTATTTACTTGAAATATTCTGCTATCAGCAGTTAGAAAAAAAGTTAATTTTACTCTAAAAGTACCAGCATTTTCACCGATCAGGGGCTCTTCTTAACGTTGCTTTGCCTTAGCTTAGTAAAGCTGACTCTAGCGTAGTGAAAAAGCTTATATGAAAACCAGGTGTCTCAAAATCCACTTCCTTCACCTTCCCTCTTCTGTCCAAATTGTACTAGATGTCAATCCCAAGCACAACTCTTTCAGTACCTGTCCATCTATGAACAACACACTTGGGTTGCAAGCAGATATGAAGAAAAAGAGTAATCACTTAGTGACCAAACTGCCATTCTGCTGTATGCTGAAAAAAAAATAATAAAAAGACTGAAAGCACAGTACCCTCTCTAGAAAGCTCCAAATGAGATGTCTGTCACTATAAGGGGACAGGGATTGAGGTTTTCCTATTGAAATGGTATCTCCCTGTTCACGAAATGAATGATTGCCATCACTGTGTAGATGATGTACTACCCACAGAAGATGGATTTTTGCTCTTTTACTCACTAAATACACAGAAGTCCACAGAGAAAGGCGGTATGATCACAATAATAAATTTTACAGCTCTTTTGCTCTGATTTTCTGTCTGGGAACTGTAAATCACTTTTAAAATAGAAGCTTATCACAAAAGAAAAGGCAGTTCCTATTAGTACCTCTCTGTGAGCTGACAGATCATGAAATACACTCATGGAACAAATTTGTGTAATCTGTCTAGAAAAGGCATTTTGTTGCATAGTATAAATTTCTACTGGAAAACCTGTAAGAAAAGCTAAAACCCTTTAATTCCTCAGTGAGCTTCTTAAGCCTACTCAAGAAAAAGCACTGCACAGGCAAGAGAGAAGTGTGACTTCCATCCTCCATCATCTTACACTGCTTATGAAACAGCCCAAACTCTTTAAAAATAACATATTGATCCACCAGTCTTCTTCATCTTTTTCATGAGATGAAGTGCTGGTGGGTGCTGCCGTCTTCCTAAGCCCGTCTGGGAAGCAGAACCTAATTCTTGCATGTTGTGTTCATCAAGGGCTGTGAGACAGTGAGCACAGCAGCATGCTCAGAGCACTTCACCATGATTTTGTCTTTAAAACACAGTTTATAATTTCTTTTCCCCCCAAAGTGGCTTCTTGCCTTCCCTGTATTGCTTTGCAATCAGAGAGCATGTCTGCAAAGGGGGTGCTGGGGTCATTTTTCCAGGGGTCCCCTAAGACCCATAATCCCCTACCTGCAGTGTTTAGCCCAGTCCAGGGCAAGTGTGCAAAACCCCTGTGTATTACAGTACCTGTGCTATATGTAGCTAAAGCACTGATGTCCCGTGGCCCTTTGATACTACCTGTACAGGTACTTGGTACAACCAGCATCTCCACCTTCAGCTTGTTGCTTATTCACCCTGTCAACGTTAGTTCAGAAGTGAAAGGGGGAAAATACATATTATAAAAATGGAATAAAGATGAATAATATGCCAAGACATTGTAAAATTTTTAATGAGATGAGCAAGTGTATTTTAAAATATTCTTCCTCTGTGGATTTATATTGAATAATTAATCTGCTATAAATTATGGATCTATTATTAGTAAGACTTTCTGAAAAACATTCAGAACCTCTTCTTAATCAGCGAAGAACTGGAAATGTGTTTTCTCACAAACTTGTTCATATCACAGAGTATTAAGTGAAAAAAGTTGGAAAAAACCTACTACAATCATTTAAAAAAGTGGTCAAAAGAAGCCATTGTTCCTTTTTAGTGTGGCAGATTCTATTTTCTGTGACCAACAAGTTAATTCAGTTACGAAACTCATTCAGCAGCACTGGATATTACAACTCAGATTGCAGTACGAGCTGTTAAGAAACACTTCAACGTGACAGCCAGAAGTTTTAAGCCCATAGTCAAAAATTCAATTGCATAACATAGGGACAGGATCTGGTTGCAGGTGTAACTCTCTCTCAGTTGGTGACTCATTTCATTGACTCATTTTAATTACTTTAATGACTCATTGTGATGATCCCAGCAACATAAATTCAGTTTGTTTTGTCAGCAACATACAGATAGCAGCTAAATGTTCCAGAGAGAATCATCAAAATAACATAAGCAACTAAAATTAAATTTAAAAACTGGTTGGTTTTTTGGTTTTTTGTTTTGTTTTTGTTTGTTTTTTTTTTTCCCCAGAGTATTAGCATTGATGCCAAACACATAAAACCAGTTTTGTTTACAATACCCCTCATTTGCTGGTGGCATCCCTTCCAGAAGATCGTGGCTGTTCACTTGCTGAATGGTGTTTCAGAGACTACATGCTTGCATTTCTGTTGACTTTGATTGATAAAGGCAGAGCTCTGAAAGGTCTAGGCCACCACTCTTTAGAGCTACTCTGACTGTCAGCATGTAATTTCAAAATATTTGTTACAGGTGACATGTCTTCTGCTCAACTGAATGTGCTAAATGCCCTCCCTCTGTGGGAGAAAGGTGGAAGAAATTGTCACTCATCTCTTCCCTTCTTCAAGCTCTTTGTGGAAGCTGCCAGATATACACCCATTTTTCTTGAACTGCACAAGCCTGCAGCACCCAGTTTCACTAAGGAATCAGTAAAACCCCAAACCAATTGGAAACCCTATTCCCTGTTGGAGCTGAGAACTGCTAAGATGGGAAATGTTTCAGCTTAATGAGCGACTGGGCAGGAGGACACCAACATCCTTCCCTGGGTCACTGGCACTCTCAGAGATCTCCACCAATGGGAGTGCCAGAGGAGAGATAATTTCCATACCTAAGATACAGAATTATTTACTAAATCACACACGGGCAACTTGGCAGCACATACCTTCAGCCATAACTGCCAATAAGCTAAAAAATTACAAACAGAATCATGAACCAAATTACAGACATGAAACATTTAGCTCAGCAGCAAACAAGACCCTTGAGCAAAATGCCTCCAAGATACAGATCAGTCCCCTTTTAAATCTTCAGTACCCAAAGTCTCAAGCTTATGTTTAAACTCACCTTCGAAAAAGTAGGTCAGGTAAAGTATTCTGACACGTAGCATACTGGAGAAAGTCTGCAAAACTCTCCCATGTTATACCTGTTCCTTAACTAGACAGCAGCAGCTTCTAGAAATCAGGGGTTCATCTTTGTTATTCTTCCAACAGGACTAAAGTATGTTTTTACATTGAAAACAGGGCAGGGTGCAGACTCTTTTTGGAAGAGACTAGGTTGGTTTGCAAATACTGTAAAAGTTCAGACATTTGGCTACACTATGACTTACCTACTATAGCTAAAATGAAGGCCATCGGCTTGTAAGCTATTTCTTGTGGATCTTACAGCAGTTAAGTCAGCTAATAATTACCATTTTAGAAATTAAGGTAGAATGTAGCCTCCAAGTATCTCTGATTTTTTGTATTATATGCCCCAAGTGGGAAATTTTACAGTCTCTTATTTCCTGACTAACTTCATCATCCAACATACTCTTCAAAAAGATGACCAAAAGTTAAATTAAAAATGGTGTGAATAAAATATAGTTTTTTGATAAAAAGGCCAAAACCCAAAGTTTCACCAAAAATTCTTTGCTTGTCAAAGAATGTTTGAATAGTAGTTTTAAAACAAGATTCCACCTACATAGAATAAGTAGGCTTCTGCAGCACCAAGACAGATAACATTAGGGACAGCAATTAATACCTCCTCTGTTTTCTATTCATCTTTAATATGTGGAAAGGAACATCTTTCCCTATTGCAAAATAAAAAAAAATGCAGGGTTTTATATGTTTCTGTTCTCTGCTTTATTTATTCTAGCAATTAGAGTAAAAGTGATCTTCAAAGAAACACAACTCTGAGTACAGCCTTATGATAAAGAATTTAATTCATCCCATATGAAAAGAAAGACTTATTTTTTACATGTCAATTTAGTCAGTTCAGCCATTAACCTAAAGTATGCAATTGTTTCAGTTAATAGTCAGGACTGAGAAGCTTATACCAACCAAGACTATTGCAGGAAATTACCCAGTTTATTACAAGAGAGATAAAAGAATTGAAATACTGAAAGATTACCTGGGAAAGAGAGTTTTTTCAGTCAAGAGCAAGTATACAGAGCTCAGCTGGTATCACTCCTAATGAAATTAATTTAATCGTTCACTTTTTTTTTTTTTTTTGGTAAATCATACTTTCCTGTTTGATTATTATTTTTTAGCATTTTAGCCTGATCTGTCTGCTACTATAACAGCTGAAAAACTTTTCAATCAGAACAGAGGTTTAATTCTAGCCTTTGTATAAAGAAGTCTTAAATCACTCTTTAAAGGTAAGCAAGAAACCTACAAGCTCTGAAACACAATTTGCAGTGCCCAGAGGGTAATAAGTAGAGGTTGTCTACTTGCTGTTTTGCCAAGCCCTTCATAAACCATAAGGCTTAAACACTGGATCTGCACTGCATTTATGGAAGAGCTTGAGCAGTCCAAAAGAAAATGCTGTATCACAGCAAGTAAATAACCAACAAGCTAAGGAAGGCCTTCAAAACTTAATCAAACAGTGGTATAGGCTGTATTTAAGTTCTCAAACAATTACACAGTTAGTCCTTGGTGTTTCTCTTCAAAAAGCTCTCATGAATACACTTTGCTGTAAGGAATGAAGCTTCCCAATCCAGCTCAGCCATCATCACCTGTAATCAAAGTTAACTCCGAAGTTCTGCACTATTCCTCAGCCACAGCTCATTCCAAATTTGACTTCCACCATCCAGTCAGCCTGAGCTTCAACTTCATGCCAGGCTGCTGGATATGAGCCTTTGCCTGGTTCTGGTTTTTTTTTTGCAAAGCTCTTTTCCCCATTTCAGTGCTTCCAGTGAGTCTGGATTTGCTGGGCAGCTGCCAACCCTCAATTGAGCAAAGCCAACCAGGGCTCGCTGCCGTGCGTTTGCACTGGGAAGACCTCCCTGGAGTAACAGTCTGCAAATGCCCAGGGACTGAAAATCTGCCCACATGATCTAACATGCAGAAACAAACATTTGTGGTTGGAAATGGATATCACAGCCCTTGATGGTGCAGGGGTTTGTGTGGTTGTACCTAAAGGGGGGAGAGACTCTTATTGAGGAGTATAGTGATATGACAAGGAATAATGATTTTAAACTGAAAGAGGAGAGATTTGGACTAGATATTAGGATGAAATTCTTTCCTGTGAGGGTGGTGAAACACTGGAACAGGTTGCCCAAAGATGTTGTGCATTTTCCTTCACAGGAAGTGTTCAAGGCCAGGCTGGATGGGGCTTTGAGCCCATGGCAAGGGGGGTTGGAACTAGATGATCTTTAAGGTCCCTTCCGACTTTAACCATTCTATGATTCTATGACAGGATGCTCTGCCCATCACATCTGGTGCCTTACCCAATCTCTGCTTTGACATTGAGGGGAACATCATGGGCATCATGGCTTGCCAGGTGTCATACCAGCTTCAGGTGGCTCTTGCTGCTCCTGCACCTGACTCCTGTCTCTCACCCTGCAGCCTCCCCTGAGGAAATACAGACTCACCGCCTCTCAAATTTTTTCAGTTCTCACTTTTCCAGGTCTGCTTACCTCTTCTGTAATCTAAAGAGCGCTTGGTAGTATGAATTTTGCCCTCACACTTTTCTCTCCTGACCCTAGGACCTCTATCAGACCCGACCACCACGGCAAGTGTTTGAACATCAGCAAAACATTTCAGTTAACTCACTGAGGCAAAATGATAGCAAAATCATTAGTTAATACATGGTTGCAGTAGAGATACAGTTTAGACCAGTAATCACTGTTGATTTTAACACTGTTCTGAAAAATATGGTGCTTGGCACATTCGAATGCAGAATTAATCTTTTAACAAACAAGCAGCCTGGCAAGCCTGTGGCTGTGCAGTGACACACAAATGGAGCTGGCTGCCTCGAAGTAAAGCTTTAAGCACTGACCAGTAACTTATCAGCCACTGGGTAGCTCGTGGTTCATCAATAATCAGTGGCAGGCGAGGAAGGATAGCAGGAACTACAGAAATTGCCAACAGGCACAAGAGACCTCTCAAATCTCAAAGGCCAGGGTACATTAAATTGCATCCTTACACAAAAACAGACAGGGTAGGCACATCTAAAATGGGCTCCCACCTACTTACGGCTCTTTCTTGGATGGAGATTCAGGCTACCAGGCTTTCAAAGCAGAAAAGTTTTGATGTACCTATGGCCTCAGCTGAAACAACAGTAAAAGCACTGGCAAACTGTCAGTGCAGATACACTGTAGGATATCCAGAACCAGGATTTTACTCTGTACTTACAAGTCACTTCTCTTTAGCCAGCAATTCATAATCCTGCAGCAGCTGTAGCAGTCCAAGACCTTTAGAGCTTACGAGGCCCAGTAAGACAAGATTGCTCCACTTAGTCCAGTCATGATCCCTTCATGGTTTTAGTTAACTGCTGTTTGCGTTTTAGAGCAGATAATAAAAACTCTTTTACACAGCTTAGTCAACAGGGATAAACTTGACACAGACCAATGTGCAAGGGCTTCCTGAAGCACCACAGCTCTTCCTAACAAAGATACCATTTACCATTTCCTGTATTGGATGCCTCCAAATCAATGGAAGATGATTGCATCTTCTCCATACCATACTTAAAAACTATATCAGTAAAGTTCATGCAGTAGTTTTATAATAGTTTTGTTTCTGTAACTGGAGATCTGTAGTCATCTAAAACTATGTTGAGAGTGTAAAACATCACACTATTTATAGTGTTTATCAGATCTTGGAAAACTAGGGGGTAAATTTTTTTCTTACAAAATTGGAAACAGTTACAGGAAGAGGAAAGTTAAGTTTATAAAAAAATATTTCAGCATCACACTTTAATAGTTTCCTCTCAGACATTTCAGTATTTCATCCCAGATGAGGGGCCTGCAAACTTTCCTGCTTCCTCTCCCTTCCAGCACCTGAGACATTCTCTGAGCTTTCTCTCTGCTTTTGTTAATGATGAAAACATCTCACACTCTCCCACATGCTTTCTTTGCTGCTCTTAATCTCAATTAACAAAAAAATCCATTATTCTGCCTTTGAAGTTTCTCTGAATTTACTACCTATCTGTAGCCTCACTCAACATATTCTTCCCACCATGGGCAGTTCTGAGTATCAGGGCCAGAAACACGGCCAAACATAAGAGGTCTAAGAGATACACTGAGACTAATCAAATATAAAAATATACCTTGATCATGTGAAGCAAGATTGTAAAAAGCATCCTGAAAGTGAGATGAAAACTTGGTACTGTGAAAAGACCACACAAAATATCACGGAAATAGCCAGTGTACCAGAGGATGTAGACAAAAATTTCTGTGCTCCTTCCCCGTTGACACACAAAGAAACCTTCCAAAGCTGATTTCACCCCAAGTGCAGTTAAAACATAGATAACATACTGCCATGAAAAGCTGTGAAGGTCAAGAAATCTGTGAAGTTTGAGGAGCAAGTGGTCATTTCTGTGGATGACAGGAACACCCACACTACCATAATTCGTTACAACTGATTCAGTGCAAGAGACGTTAAACCACAGCCTTCAGGATTTAAGCCAATTTCAAATGATTACAACTCAGAATAAGCCTTCAAACGTCTGTGGATGAGCAAAGGCCACATAATCCCATTTTTGTCTGAAGTATATGACACTAATCATTGCTGGAGACATGGTATGGGATTAGGTGGGTTTTGGACCTAATCCAGGATGGTATTTCCTATATGCCTGCTCAGTTCTACTTTTAGCTTTTCTGCTAACCCCCTTCAAGGCTCCCAGAAGCAAAACAACTGTTGCCTGCATTTGTCTTAGCTTGCAACCTTGAGACTAAAATGCTCTCGAAGAAACCTAAAGACAAAATGCCTCACCTAAGGCTCAGGAAATGAATCCTTCTCCTTAAGGAAGAAACACTATCAAAGTATCTCCCAATTTCCATAATTTTGAACACTGCAAAAGAAGCAGCAAACTTTGAGGGGAAGCACAGAAGCAAGCAAAACTTTGTAGAAGTTCAAACACTTTGTCTGAACTATACTTTTCTATTTAAAACATTGTTTCTCCACTTTGCTTTTCTCACGCTGGACTTGGATGGAAAGGGCAAAAATTTCTAACCAACTTCTGCAGAGACAAGAAGGTTGTTTTTAAATACAGCACGATTTGAGAAACCTGGGTAGATCCAGGACTGGCTGTTCCAAGCATTCCACTACTACAGGTCAGATCCCAAAACATCACTTCATAGGCTTAGAAACATAAGAATTTGTTAAAAAAATAGTTAACTTTCAATCTACTTGTCTTTGAAATTAGAACATTTACTCAAGCTATTTTTCCAAGTTTACTCATACACATAAAGCATTAAATTCCACAGTTCAAGGCTTTAAAAAATAAAATAATCACAAGATTACAAGGGCTGAGAGTTCTCAGTTCTAATGCCACTACAAAACAGCCAGCATGCCAGCACTTTTTTCTTTTCTCCTCTGCTCTGATCAAGCTGTGAAAAAAATGAAAAAACAGGGCAAAGTCCTCCTATCAAAAAAAAAATTCCTACTTGGTCTCCTGGAGCCAGACTTTCATCTCATGAATTGTTATAACATGGCCAAGAATTATACCCAGTTATTGTTCAACTAATCCAACATCCCCTTGATAGCAAACCCATGAGATTCAGTCAAAATCAGCATCCAGAACTATGAAAGGATTCCTGGGCAACTCCAAAGTCATCAACTCTCTCATAAATATATGGAATGCGTTTAAAAAACCGAAAGCATAAGCAAGTCCTCACAATATTGCACTTTTCTTCCCAGAGCTTTTCTTTATTGTTCCAACTTAAACAGTTCACACGATATCTTTTTTCTTCTTTTGCATGTCCAGTTTGCAAGCACACATTGCATCTCTCTTCTCAGATTTCCTCCCTGTCTCTGGAGCTGCTGAAGACTCATCTTCACCTTTTTGATATACCCTGACTGCTAGTATACTTCACACATCTGTTTTTTCCAGAATAACAGATGTTGCTGCTCAGCAAAGACAACAGTCTGTATGTTTAGGCTGGGAAGTGCAGAAAAAGCATTCAGAGCTAGTTTCTGCTTTTTCTCAGTAGATGCCTCAACAATATAGACTCTGTAAATAAAGTGTATTTCCAGTGCATGTGCCCAGGGTTTACAAAGCAAGCCAAACTGTGATGGACCTACATCATTCTTGCTGCCCGAGAGTGCAAAAGGCAGAAGCTTTCTCATACACAAAAAAGCTTTTAGGCTTCAGCCTAAAAGGGAGCTAAAGCCCTTTTTGAGACTTTCGCCCTCAAGTTGTCATTAATTTTATGTAATTAAATCCACTACAAATATTTGGTTTTGAACAACATATTACCATATGATGTATTAATGCATATTAATTGTATTAATTCTTTTGTCTTCTGGCTTGTTGCACACTAACATACTACACCATTTAGCAACAAAATATCTCCTATGTGAGACACAGAAAATAGATTTCAACTGATACCTAGCAACCACCCAGAAGTCCTCATCATTATAATTCTGCTCATAATTGTAATTTACCTTCATGACTGTTAAAAGTTTTTTTCATGTATTAAGAAGGCATTTCCTTTCCTGAGATTTTAGTATCATTATAACTTAATCCACCTCTTCAATGAAACCACAGATTTGCTCTATATGTTCTTGCAAGTTACTTGGAAAGTTACTTGCAAGCTTGAAAGTTACTTGGCTCTGTAGAAGAGTTCATAAGTTCTGCTAAAGTGATATGACCATGCTAGAAGTTGCTATAGGCATTTTTACTTGGCCAGTAAACCAGAGAGGTCTGTGAGGGCCAGTAGTTTCCCTCCCACATTTAAAAACAGACATCTGATAGGTAACATGCCTGAGGAAGAAATACACTTCTAATCCTATGAGAATCCACTAACTTTTCTATTACTTATGGCTGACATGTTCTGAATCAAGAGGATTACAGTCTTATTCCATTTTTTCCTTCAGTTTTAACTGAAAAATATAGTTTCTATACCGCCATGTGGTGCTTAGGAACGTGGTTTAGTGGTGGCAGTGTTAGGCTGACGAGTAGATTTTTACGTGGCTGCCCCCTGAACAAGATAAAGTTTGCTCTCTTATAAGGAGTATTAGAAGGACAGAGAGATTGCCCCTGCCATAGTTGTATCTTTTCATAATGTAAAATTTCCTGAGTTTCATGTTGACAGAGGAGTTCCTAGCATATCATTCCACTCACTGCTTTGTGGCTGAGTCTCTGAATCTTGCCTTTAACTTATCTTCCTCCTACAACAAACATCCCATTATTTCCTACTTCCTTCTTGTTCCTCCCCCCGCAAAAAAAAAAATGGAGCCTTTTTTTTTTCCTGTAGCCTTGACTATTTACACAATATCATGTGGAACTACCCTCAAATTCTACAGAAAAATAGTATAAACTTCTCTTACTGTGAATATTACATCATTGGTAATTTATATAACAATTATGGAGGGCAAAATACCGAGAAATTTATTACTTGGAGAAATGTAGTATTTCTTATAGTGACCACCAGCTTCCATTTCCTGATATTCCATAGTGTGGGAGGCTGGGAATCCTGGACAAATAGGCACAACCATTGGATGTCGGGATTGTGACTGCCCATACAACAATGTGCTGCACAGAGTGTGGGTAATTTGTGCCATGGATTCACCCTGCAACACGGCACAGGGTCTGCCTCCACATGTACCCTAAGCACCGAGCATCGGGAAGGCATGGAGCCCAGACACTCCTTGCTCTCCCCCGTTTGCATTCAGGCACTGAAAGACACTGCTCACTATCTCACTCTGGATACGTCCGGGCTGATTTTTGGACCACACTGCATGTTAAACAGAAGATTTTATTCCACAGTCTACAGACACAGGCCAGCTATATCTTAAGTAGACACATTAAAATAATGTAAACAGTAGAAATGTAGTAAAATGCTCTTTAAGACTTCCTTCGAAGTAAACATCTGCGATCTCTTAGCTAAATTATCTCATTTTCTTAGAACTTTGCTGTTTGCCACTAGAACTTGCATGTGCTTGGAAAAATCTAAGTGTTTGCCCATTTGTTTTTGTTCAACAGCTATAAAAAGAACTTCCCGAATTTCTGTACTCCTTCTGTGGAAAAGGTGTCACCACACTCAACTGAGTATAAAAATATTTCTAGACGCTTGTGATTTTTTTTTCTCTTTAGAAAAACTTGCTGATTTTCTATTTATCACATTTTGAAGGCTGCAAAACTTTTCCCATAATACATTTTTGGAAAATATTTCCCCCACCTATGACAACTCTAACTCATTCTGCTAAGTGTCCACTTATAAGAATATTGTCCCAACTTTAGCCTTGCTGTTCTTCATTTACTACGTAGGACTACTTCCTCCTGTGTGTTTTTGCAGATCTGCTGCAGCACTGTTTTTTTGTTACTCGTATGTGGGTAATATTCCTTCCAAATTCATTTGCTTGCTCTCCATCTTCAAGAAAAAGGGACAAAAAAAGGCTGAGAAAGGTTCTTCACAAGAATAACTGAAATGATGCACAGATTTCATTTTGGCAGAAGCTAGTGTACCTCCAAATACCTGATATTGCTATTTCAAATCAACTCAGCACATAAATGATTTTCACAAGACCTCAGAGTCAGATCATATTTAGCTAATTAATATTCACTTCTGACTACTATAATTATTCTAGGAGAGAGTTGGTTTTAAGCTATTAAATAAAGCAAACAACTTCAATGATGTAGCCATATTCAGAATACATATACGCTGCACCTACCTGTTACTTACTAATCTGTAATCTACTACATTTATGAATAAACTTAAATATCAGACAGTGAACTCATATAAATTCCTTATGCCATCCTCTGAAGATACACCCTTACTCTTATAGCAGTAAAAAGGCTTCACCTTTCACCTGAAAATAACAACAAAGTGGAATCACAGTGCTGCCCTCCACCTACAAATTCTCATTGCTCTCAGAGGAGGCCAGACCTGTGCTGTTACTTCTAATACAATAAAAGGTTCTATTAGTAAAAAAAAATTTATAAATATGGGTCACATTCGCATTATGATATGCTTCACAGCTGTGATGCACTTGTCTGTAATGCAATAAGACTATCAAAGCTGGAAGTTTCTTGCAGACAGTTTACATTTTATGGTGACATTCCCTTGAATCTTAAATGTAGCAACATTTCTTATTTGTGGGCTTAGAGGTCTCCTCTGGGAATGGAAACATTAGCTACTGATGAAAATATTCATGAACTCTTTGTCATGCTGTTTTTATGGAAGGAAATTCCATCTATATCATGATCATGAACTGACAAGTAAACTAATCTTTGCTTTTATGTATTAGTCATATTTTCCCTTATGCTCTTCATAGAGCAAGTGGCACATACGTATTTAATTCAATTCTGTATAAATATTAAACAGGGCCTACATCATATCACCTTGATAGCTCATTTGGGCTAATAGCATTTAGCCTTACAGCCAGAAAAACAATACATTTTTCACACTTAACAGAACAGCAAGTGACGTTTATCAGCACTCACCCTTGCTGATTTAAGAATAACTAATCCTGAATCTGCACATCTTATTAAGGAATTGGCCGATGACAACCAGGATCTCCGCTCTATCATTCACTTTCAGTTGCAGCATTTATAAAGTTAGCTGCAGATTTTACTTATTATTGTGACCAAGTATTATTCAAAGAAGTTTTCAAATGATGATGCACTTGAATTCTCCAGTTGGCACGTCTGTTGGCTTTCTGCACATTGTTTATAGTTTATAGTGATGAGTATAGAGTACGGACACATCCTGTGTATTATGATTATTAGTTAAAATTCAAACACCTTTGTGACGCAAGAGAAATAGAACAAAGCCTTTCCAGCACACATGCTTATTGCCTTCAGAACAGTGCCTACAGCTTTCTGAAGGGATTTTGTGGTTCCAGCTCACCAGAGACCTCTGAGGAACTTTCATATCCTTTTTGTCTTTTATATAAGATAGAGAGAACTCCTCACTTTCATCTTCATCAACAGGACGCATTTGTGCATCGCTATTAGCGTTACAGTTGCCATTAAAGGTGCAAGCACCTTCACTGCATGTGGTTGCACAGTTTTCCTAGGACATGATGGAGGGGAAAGTTTCGCACCTAGTCTGCCTCTAGAGACCATGCCAGGACCTGCCATCCAGTGCTCAGTCCCCTCATAATAAAACAGCTAAGAGGGACAGGAGGGGAAAGGGTCAGGACCGTGCAGCTGCACTAATTGCGCGTTGGATGGGGCACAGAGATGCAGCCTTGACATCCCTGGCTCTCCTCCAGCTTACTATTCCCAATATTACATCATTTCACTAGGACAGCCAGACCAGTTTTCAAAATGCCATTGAACTGGAGGACAACTGAGATAATCTTTCGCACCTGTACTATTCATAGGCAAGATTTTCAGCATATTGCACACTACTCTATTTCTGACCCAAACATATGCTTGCAAGGCAGCCTACCATCACGCACAGCTTAGAAACACAGGGGAACATAGGAAGGAAAAAATTCTCACGTAAGCTCCAGCATTGCTTAACACTGTAAGACCAATTAAATTTTCCCAACGATAGGGAGTTCAGAGTTATCAAAAGTGAATTCAGCCACCTGAGGTATGTGACTGGGCAGTCGATTTCCACAATTATCCATTCCACTCCCCGGTGCCTTTCTTACGTGGGAAGGCAGTCTAGCTGCTTAACTTCGTCTGGAATGTGTTTTGCAAATGCTTTAATAAGTTATGACCCTACTTGTCTATGTAATGCAGTTCCTCAAATACTTCAGCTGTGCTCCCGTCCTCTCAGCTGTTTAGGCTGCAAATTCCATAACGCCTGGGATGTTTAGGAAAAAGGGAAGTTTATACCTCGCTAAATAGGGTCGTTGCTACCTCAGTGACAAATCCTCTGACTGGATTAATATCTGAAAGGTGCCTTTTTTTTTTTTTTTTTTTTTAAAGCATGTTTATCATTTTTCATGACTCCCAAGAACCCTTCACAGTATGCTGGATGTTTTCCACCTCCCACAGAGTGTTGTGAACAATATAACCTGCTTGTGAGTCTCTCCACATCTGGCAGCTGCAGCAGCTGAAGAGATGCTCATAGAGAAAGACTACAGTACCTACCACTTAAATCCTCATTCCAAGCAAAGGCAGTGTCCTGCTTAGGCACAAATCCTAAAGTGTGGGAATCTTTGCTGTTCATCAACTATTAAGGGGTTTCTCCCTCCAAAAGCAGCCTTCAGAGGGACATTATTTGTATTTGAATAACCCTTGCTATTACTATGCCATCTAAATGTTTAGGTAATAATTCTATTTAACAAATCCAGATCAGAGAAAGATTGAAAGGCTAAAAGTGGCTTCAAATCAAGTTGAAGAGAAAAAAAAAACCAAAACCCAAACATAAGTTATCATGCCTGTCACACTTCAAGAAGGACAGCCTGAAGAAACTTTTAAACACTGTTTTGAATGAGTCTGGAAAGAGGAAATCATAAACAGTTTTTATTTTACTGAGCCAACAGCAACAAATGTCTTTGAAGCTGTGTTAAATCCATTACCTCTACGTGAATGCTAAAAGTATAAGTTAAACAGAAATGCTTACCTTTAGTTGTTACTGCCTTGATTGCTTTGACTGCTCTTATATTTCCCCCCTTGCTAAGGCATTGAGAGGCTGCATGAACTGCTTTTTACATTATTTTAAACATGACATTCTTCTCTCTTACAAGTGACCCAAAAACCAGCCTGGTCCTTGGTCTCTGCAGCTTTCATACAGTAGCAGTCAGTCTACCCACTTAGAGGAGATATTTGCAGTGAAGCTGTGATGAATATGAGACACCACTGTGGGACGTGGAAACAAGATTTGTCAGTAGAATCTAGCTTCTTGTCATGGGCCCATCGAACTATAAATAACTCGACCTTGTGTTCCCAGTGCAGATCCACTTGAACCACTTCAATCTTAGCAGCTTGATCCACCAGTTCATTGTATCGAGGTTCTTTAGTGGCCTGACTCTAGGGTATATGTGAGCATCTACATAACATACTTTTACAAGCAGGTTTTCTACCCAAGCAGCAATATCTTGCCATAATTCAGCAGCCCAGATGGGTTTATCTCTGCGCTGCCAGTTGCTCTGCTTCTATTGCTGTAACCACCCCCACGGAGCATTTGCCACCATCCCCGAGTCAGTACAGAGACAGAGCACTGGCCATTTTTCTTGTTCAGTAATATCTAAGGCCAGCTGGTTGGCTTTCATTTGTACAAACTGACTTGATTCACCTTGTCCTTCAACAGTTTCTGCAACTTGTTGTGTGGGACTCTGAGGTGGATTAAGGTGCGGACTCCTATTGAAGGTGAATCAAAATAATTTTATTCCTACAACAGCTCATTTATATAGTCTCTAAGAACAGTGCATGCAGTGATAAATAAAACTTTATTGGCTAGCTTGCAGCATTCACGCACCTTTTCTTACATTATTGGTTGCTTGCTTGGTCCATGAGCTTCTTGTTCACATCTAAAAGGTTACTTGTTTACATCAGTTTCCCAAATATATATAAATATAAAAGTCTATACTGTTCAAACTAAGGTCAAACCAAGTGATCTAAACAGCTGAATTAAATACTATGAACTCACAAAAACCAAACAAAGAAAAAAACCAAACCGAAACCAAATCCTATAAAACTCAATAGGACAACAGCAAGAGAAGCCATGCCCAGATCTTCTGGCAGGCAGAAGAACTGCTTATGCTGGCTGAATATGCAGTAATTCGAAAGCCTTTCCTCAGCACTGCAGAAATAGATCAATCTAAACAAATCCTCATTCTTTGCTTTTTAATATAAGAACCTCTATTGCATTATTTAAAAGAAATTCCTATTTTTTATTTGTTAAGACTTCATCTAATTAGCTTGTAGTGGAATGCCACTCTAAAGGCCCAGCTCCCAAAATAGTTACCTAGATGTTTAAGCTCATTATAATGAATGTACATTTGCTTAGTCTCACATCACAACATCAAGAAATTTATAACATGAATATTTTAGTTTTCCTAAGATATTTTAGCATTAGCTTTTTTATTTCTGTCCCCTCCTCCTTTTTCAATACCTGTACTTTTCTCAAGTACCAGAAAGCCAGAAACATTTTTAAGAACACACTTGGCATAAACTTGTGAAAAAGTATTTTAAATGACACCAGATTTTTTTTAATTTTTGAAAAAGCAAACATTAAATTAGATAAAACAGATATTGAGAGCTTTAGCTTATACGTGATTAAAAAATACCTTTAAATAAAATATATAACTTTAATAAAATCCCAGATGTCAGTCTTTCTTATGAAGTATGTTTTTATTCTGGCACATGTATTTCTTTGTATATGGTTGTTGGTTCCTTTTATTATTTTAAAGACGTTGGAGAAAGGTTCCACCAACATTTTTCTGACTAAGCTGGCTGCTGCATGATCCTACAAAATGTCCCATGGTGTTTTTAATATCTAGGACCGCTTGAATTCTTGCAGAACACTCCATATTAGTTAATAGACTACCTTGTCCATGGCATTGCAGATGTTAGATGAGTCAAAGAGTTATCTCAGCAAGACACTAATAGAAACCATTCTTATTAAAGATAAGGCTTCTCATGAAGAATGAAAAGAAAAAAAATAAAAATCAAAGGCAATTTCATCAGTTGTCTTTTGGCTCATATTTCCTGTCACAGATGGCTTTTCTTAATTAAAAAAAAAAAAATAATATTGCAAAGCAACACCAGGTTTTTTATTAGTTTCATAACTTTGTGGGAATTTCCCACTGTTGTGACTGACTATGACATTCAGGAATCCAAAGTACAAAAAAAAAAAAAGTATCCACTTTCCCCACAGATCCCCATCTAATTGTCATCGCTTCCTCTAATGGAAAAATCTCTACCGCTTTATCCTGCCAGTCAAGAAACTTAGTTGTAAAGTTACAAATTCCTACCACAGGCAAAATGAAAAGAGATTTTTGATGGCTTTGGGCATGCATCTTATGACCAATGAGGAACCCTTTTTCCATTCTAGAAAACCCAATATACTGGGAAAACCAGGAGCTATCAGAGTATTTGGTGAAGCACACAGGAACCTTCAGAAAACATCCATAACCTTCAGCACAACACAGCTGTGAGATGGCTGATATTACTGGCAAGTAGCCCTTTCACCAGCATGGAAACACACATCAGCATGTGCTGCTCTGCAGGTGCCACCGCTCTCCTTCCCCCGAGCCCCTCTGGCTTTCCCTGGGTTGGCAGCCACTGCTGGGCTTGCTCTTCCCAGCAGCCTGCACGCAGTGATCTTCCCCAAGTCATCTTTTTGGCTGTGGCAAGATAAATCAAAATTTCCTTCCCCCTTCTAAGTTGACAGCTACGTCTGTTGCAAGAATATCTAATCTATGAACTTCCAGGATTATTCTAGAATCTGCATCACATTGGTAATTTCCACCTTAAGTCTGAATAATGTCATTTCCCCTCTGATATTTCTTACAAGTACTGAAGCTTTTTCAAGCAGCTAATACCATAAATCATCAATTTTCACTTCTACCCTCAGAATAAAATTTTTCTTGCCTCATCATGGTTTTAATATCTTACTGAAATGGAAGCAGCCATTTCCACCTTAAAATTGCCATCAAAGAGCCACTCCAAGTCTGAAGTCTTCAGTTCAGAAGTGAACTATCAGCAGATGAGTTTTAGCTGCCCAGCATGCCATGGCTCCACTCCTCTTCTTTCACAGCTGAGGACTTTGGGGTAGCAAACAATGCAATCTCCTCAAGAGAAAAATTCTGCAATATTCTCCTACAGTATCGAATAATGGAGAGGAGAAATTGGGAGACAAGGAAAGAGCAAGGGCTAAACATGTCATATGGAATACAACACAAATTGGAGGAAAGGAATCAGATGAAGAGCAAATACAGGTTTTAAAACTTAGTCTACATGAAACTGGAGAAGCAACTCAACCAAGATCCTTATTTCCATCTACCAAAACATAGAGAGGAATGAGTGGAAGTATGAGTAGCTATTACTAAGGATAAGTGGAACTATAGCACAGTAAAACATTGCTACTTGTCCTTAATAAAGTATCCTCTACACTTCAATAGCCAGCAAATTACTTTATCCATTAGCTGTAGCTATTTCTTTATTTGTTCTAAAGCTCTATTATTATTTTTCTAAAATGTGAGGATTTCACTTCTTTGAAAGCATGGATTTAGTCTGAATGGTCAGTCACAAGCTTCCCTTATAAATAAAAATAAAAATGGAAAGAAAAATTAAGCTGGGGTTATGTTCACTCACAAATCAAAATTAGAACTTAGTGGAAAGAGGGGAGAAATGGGCTACTTAAACTAATGCCTTGCAGGAAATTACTCTTTTTCAATGTCTGCATTCAACATATGCAACTTTTAAAAGCAGGTCTAGAGGAAGTTGGTCTAATGAAAAGACCAAAAAAGATTGCTGTTTTCATGCTACATTACCTTTATAGAAACATATGTTAAAAGCAGAGTACCAACAGCTCAGGCATACTGCTTTGGTCAGTCCTTTTCTAAAGGGTGAAACACAGAAGGGAGAAAGCAAGTAATTCCATTGTAGCTGTTACAGTACTTGTCTATTTTTATTGTTCATCAAATAAACAACAATAGAAGTCTCTTTAAATCACAAAATTACCATATGACTCCTCTGCATAAATAATTAGATACAGTTCAATAAAAGAGAACCTTAATTTTTCAGCTGTGGTTTCAAAATAAGAAAGCATCTAATTTTGTATCTTTAAAAATAGATTTAAACATTACCTGTGTCAAAAAAAAATTGTATGAGAATAATAAGTTTGCTTTTCTCCTGTTCATTGAAGTAACCCACGGATTTTGTGTTATAAAAAGATTCTTGGATTCCTGGGACACACCTGAATTAGTAACTTATCAAGATCCATTTTGTGCCTTCAAAAAGTTAATAATAGTCCTCTCCTGCATTGGAATTTAATCACTTTTCTTTTTCTCTCCCCCAGACCTAGAATGGATTAAAAACGAAAATAACTACTCTTTCAAATACTTCAACTTCCATGTTATAATCATATGCATGTTTAAAAAGAAAAAACTAAGCCTGCAGAAACAGAAGTGTTAATATTGCTCTGTCATTTTTCTAATAACTGTGTTCATAGACTTAACAAAAATATTCCCTTGGAAAGAACCCAAAGAAGGTTACACAACAGTGACAGACATCGCCCTGTGGAAACTATTCATCTATTGTAAGAGGCTGAAAATGTGGAGATTGGACTTTCCGGAGGTGTATTAAATATATATATATGCCACAACTGCAAATGGTTTGAATATTTGTGATTGAGAAGAGGTAGAGCTGGCAGGGTAATGGACTGAATTTGATGGGGCTGGCTGGGGGAGAGGGTGGGTTTGCAAGAGACTACCTCTTGCAGCATCACACCGCATAGAAAAGGGGGTAAGCTTCAAACTGTTCTGGATTTAGTTTAAGAACAACATGTGCAGAACTGCTTCACCACTGATCCTGCAGAGACACCCTTAGCTCTCAGCTGAAACATTAAGCTTGAAGAACAAGTTTCAGAAATGAGTTTCTGTTCTGCTGGCCAAGGAGCTAAAACCTGAATTAAGATGCCTGGGTTCCAATACCTGGGATTTATGTCATAAGGAATCGCAGGAAGCTTCTGGCTGGGTTTCTTCAATTGCCCACTGCCCTCCACTTCCTCAACCCTTACAACCAGGGGTAAATGCAGCTGCTGCAGCCTGCTTTGATGCAAGAAAAAGCATGAAGAAAAAAAAACATCCTAAAGAACCTGTTGATTGTGTGTCATGAGGACCATCACAGGCCAACTGCAGAGTCAGAGCTCTATTCTCAGCATTGTCCACTGCTCTTCAGCACATATTCACACGTCCATTCCCTCCTTCCCTCCTTTAAACTGCCTCCAGCGACTTCACCGAGACAGGGACGGGACTTGTCATATGGAAATAAACCAACTCCAGAACCCACAAAGCAGGATTTTGCAAACAGGTTGGAGGGTTTAAACCATCATATGGAAAAGAGCATTTTCTTGGCAGCAAATATTTAATTCACCACAATGCTAATGCAAGCAATGGGGTCATAATTGCAGTATGAAGCAGGGCAACCTCAACATCTGACTAATAACCTGCTGGGAAAACACATCAAACAAGTCACCCGGGCAGCAGAACTGGCCATAAACGGTGGGTGCGTCGCTCCCTAGGAATGTGCACGAGGTGCCATTGACCAAGAAAGCTAAAACACTATAAAACCAGAGCAGCGCAGCCAGAAAGCTGAGACCATTATGCCAGCACTTTCCATAACAACCCTAAAAACCCAGCCTGAAGCCAATGCGTTGAGTCTACAGGAAAGCAGCGCTGCCGTTAATTTCCCACCTGTAAATGCAGCAAGAGGGTCAACAAGTATAAACAGTGCACGCAGGGAGGCTGACACCACATTTACTGAAGAGAAGAAGGTACGACCGTAAAGGAGAATAGCATCCAGCCTCTAGCAAAGTCATTTGGCCTCTGCAGAAATCCCCCATGCCAAAAATCCCACCAATCCAGGGACATAATTCAAGAAGTTAACTACAACAAGTATGGAGCAACTGTAAAATACGAAGAGTGGGTGAAGAGTATTTATGGAAGATGGTGTGAATTCTGTGACAAATAGAAAGTAAAAGGATTGCTATTTCTCCCCCGCTTTTCATTTTTCATACTGGCATAGTCTTCTCCTCGCTGGGAATTAAGCCGCATTCTTGTACTCAGCACGTGTCAGTATGAGCTCCCAGCCAAGGCTCTCTCTTCTATAGGCTGTAAAAATTGTTTTTATTATTTAAGGTTTCCAATTCATTTCTCAGTACCAGTAAGGAGGGTAACAATAGACCCTTGAGAATACTCTTCTCACACTGGTCAGCATGTAGAGTCCAGCAAAAGAGAAATGTAGCCATTACCACAACATAGTAGGTTTTGTAATTTTTCTCCTCTCATCTTTTAAATCTGGTTTCCAAGACTATCCCTTGGCAATAATTGAACAACTTCATCGTAATTTAGATTAAAAGTACAAGATACACTTTACAGATTTTTTTTTCGTTACAATAAAAGTAATAATTATTATCATTTTGGTTCTCTATCAATATCGAGAATGCATCAACTAAAACTTCTATAAAATTGGAGTGGGGAGTTGGGGGGAAGCCAAGTGATGCACTGAATGTGTGAATAGATTTTACAATTTTGTCTTCTATATCTGTCATAGGAAGCAAGGAGAAATGCATTCGAGTAAGTACCATATAAGACAATACCTGCTTTAAAATGTTGATTTTTGCCTCAAAGTTTTATTGCCAGTGAAATTACAGTAGGATTACCTAAAATAGGCTGAGATTCAGTGGCACTCCAAGGTGTTTCTGCAGAATAAACTGTTCCGGAGCACGTTATTTAAACCAAAAGATGCAAGACAGATTTCAGGTATCTGAGAAACACAAAGCCCACAAAGCCAGTCATTACCTGACAGGTAAAGGAAGACAACATCACAAAAATCGGTAGAAAACTTTAAAATACAGATACTTTGTTTAATGGATGCAGAAGATAAAATAATTTTAACTTTTCCTCCTTCTCACAGTTTCTTAATGTATCTATTAAAATAGATATAAGAATGCTTTGTAGGTAGGAGACTGGTGCACTGATGTCTAATCAACAGCCATTCCACTGTGTAGTGTTGCAGATTTGATGCTTAATTTTTGTAATTAAGGAAAAAAAAAAAAAAGAAACCAAGTTGCCCAGGGCCTTGTCGAGCCTCACCTTGAATATCTCCAAGGAAGGGGCCTCAACCACCTCCCTGGGCAACCTGTTCCAGTTTTCCACCACCCTTAAAGAATTTTTTTCTAATATTCAACTTAAACCTACTCTTCTTCAACTTAAGTCCATTGCCCCTCATCCTATCGCAGCAGCCTTTGTGAACAGACCCTCCCCAGCCTCCCGTAGCCCCCCTTTAGGTACTGAAAGGCTGCGATTAGGTCTCCCCGGAGCCTCCTCTTCTCCAGGATAGGTCCCCTCAGAGAAAGCTATTTAATCAACAGTGCAGTCAGACAACAAGGTGTCCTCCCTGAACAGCAGAGGACTCCCTCCATGTCAGGTTACATGTCTAGTCACGAGGAGTTTCCAAAATATTACATGTACTTCTATGGGACATCTCAAATTCCTAAGAGTTGGGATTTCTGCCCCCACCAAAAAAGAACTTTCTGCTGCAGACTTACCAACAAGCTCCAACACCCAGGCATTAAAGCTTATACATGATTTTTTTTTTGTCACTAGTGGATAGGTTAAACTATGTACGTGCAAAGGAAAATATGATTCATCTACACAATGAGAAAAATGCATTTGCTTTGTTCAACCATACATGGACTGTGAGAGGCCCAGCTCAGCAGCCCCTGATTACAGTCACAGTTACCTTAGGCATGAAGTGCTAATATTCCAATTGCTTAAATTAATACAGACTTGGAGATGCAAAGGTACTTAAAACTGGCCACTTCTCCTCAAGTGTCCAGGATCTTTACACTATTTTATTTGTTCTTTCTTGATGTTTTTCCTACAATGTCAATAGAATGTGCAAGCTTATAAATGTTCAAGTCTAATAAAATAGAAATGCTTTGGATATACAAACACACAGCTAATCCTGTAGCTAATCTTCCCCCCCCCCCAAAAAAAAAAAAAAACCAAAATGTTGAGGCATTACTTTCTGAATTTTTCTGGACCTGTAATAGTCCCACCAGCACAGGTAAACAAGACCCAAACTGCAGCAGCTTTGGCTGCAAGCATCTGCATCTGTTCAAGGTGCGTACACAAGCACGCATCCATGTGCTCCGAACAGGTACATCTCATCTAGAGATCTGGGCCGGAAACAGGATTTATTAAGTCTACACGAGCGGGATGACAAAGGTTCTCCATTAACACTCTTTGGTGACTTGTAGAAATTCTTGATCAGGAGATAAGACACTAGCAAAGCTCCTCCCACCCCAGGAAAAAACCTGCTCTTTACTCAATAATTTTGCCTCAGTAAAACACACAGTGAAACCCACCTGCTAAAATAGTCCCAAGAGAAATAGGTAAAAGGCAAATTTAAGTCCGGTGAGCAAAAGTCAGGGAAAGAAAAACGAGGCTGCCACCCATAATCAGCATCACAGAATCGAGACCAAAATAGGGAGCAACTCCTCAGCAATACAGTGAGTTACTATAAATTCAAGGCCTGAAGCATTCTGTTAAAAGTATGAAACAGAATTTATATATGGTGCATTTCCTGGGAGTAGCCATAGAAATAATAGTTTAGCAGCTGTCACGTTTCTTGCATTTAAAATAACACCACCACCCCCAAACATTATAGTACAATCATATTAAAAACTAGCATTAATTTAAGACAATGAATTTTTTTTTGACAGGAAAAACCTTAAAATTACACAAATTATAAGTTTCAGGCTTCAAAACAAAGGACTACGCTGACTGTTTGCCAAATTAGGTGTAAACTCAAGACCTTCAGTGAAAAGGTGACAGATTTTCAGCCCGAGCAGAGGGTTGGACAATATGACCTCGGGAGGTCCCTTCCACCCTCAACCACTGTGAGTCTGACACCACTGAGCGGGTCAACATCCAACTCAATTCTCAGTCAGTATTTGAGTCTGGGGACCAGATTTTCCCATGCTGCTCAGTTCTTATACGTGGATGTTGTTGATACGAGGGAGTGTTAAAGGAAGGCACTGTTCACCATTTATCATCACTGCTTTAGGGCTGCAGAACGGCTTGTGAAAGTCATCTGAAGGCACTGGTGACCTTAACGTGCAGCACCAACTGGTTTAATAGCCAAATGTAGCCTTGAGACGGCAACAGAGTTTTTGTACGGTAAATGCTCAATTTCTAAAATTATCACTTTGGAATTAAAAAAATGTAATTCCCCACATTTTCATTAATGAAAAATTTATAGGAATGAATAAGCATAACAACGTACTTTTCAGTTTTTGCTGCAACTGTTTACAGCCAATCTGGCTTCTAGCTAGAACTCTACAAACTAAGAAGAAATGCACTATTAGGTCACACAGAAAACCTGCACTACAAAAAGAATTCTTTAGAATTATTCAGAATAATTTCGCAGAGCACAGGGCAGACCTTCTAAGTCCTGCTATGCAACAGACGTAATTGATAAAAGGATTTAGTAGTTTTTTTCTGTTATAGACAGGGCATGAAGCCTTAGAGTAGTTTTGTCTAATTTTAAAGCGTTCAGATGTTTGCTTATCTCGAAGACCTAACTCTCTGTGAGCAGAACCGGAGCAAAGCAGGAGCCAAGGCCACGAAACTCACCAAAACTAGACCTGGGGTCTGGACGAGCTCCAGGGATGATCTGAGCTTGCACAAGACACCAGGGGTGAAAAGTTTGCAGTGAGGAAGACTACTAACTTCATCACTGAGACCCATAACGACCACTACAAGAAGCACAGTGCAGACGCAGAGGGGCAGAGAACTAATTTTAATACGAAGCAGGGATAGTTACTCAATATATATAGGCGTATTGTGTAATCTCATGAATATGTAATGTTTAGGACATATAACCACAGAAAAGACCGTGCTTGGCATGCACACCTTTGGGAGCGATCCTGTGTGCGTCCAGCACTGACTAAACACACTTCCTTTATAACCCTCTAAGGTTGTGAAGCTGTTGTTCCGCACATCAGTAATGACAATGATATTTAGGGAAAAGTCTACTTTCTTTACACGTATTTAAGTGCAAACTGGTCATAGAACTCACAGAACGCTTTAAGATTCAAAATGAACCATCGCTGAATTCTAAACAGCACAAGCTCCTGAGACCTACTGCAGAGCAGTGCAAAAAGCCATGCGCTTCTCAGAGTATTCAAACAGACAGAGCCTTCCAAGAAGGCTGGAAAAAAAACCCAACAAAAATCCCTTTTAAATTACGGCATCCTTTCTGTGTTAAGTCTGCAGGATAACATTTGTTTTCAATCAACCTTCTCTACTATCCATGCACTTCACAAATATGGTTACCTTTGTCTAAAGCCAGACTCGTAGAACAAACAGATATTAGTAGTAGCACAAGAGGCTTTTCCTAGTAATCACTGTTTCCACCATGCAGCAGCACAAAAGAATTAGCAATCAGATCATTAAATTTATCCTCCAGCTTCCCTTTATCCCCTCTGAATATGCTCCTCATCCAAGTTCTATAGCTATCCACATAGTTCTACTACAGACAACACATAGGTGGTGCATAACAAGCATAGTTGCAAGAACTAGTAAGGCTGTGACACACAAAAAGTATGTAAACTGCATTTTTTCAATGACTGTTCAGAATCATTACTGAATATGTTAGGAGTTTGTTTGACAGAATTTCCATTCTGAATATACATGAAGATTATAAAATGAAACACATGACAAATATTCCTAAAAACCAAAGCCATTGCTGGTTATTTATATTTTGATGTCATGTAACAATAACAGATACATCCTGGTATTCTTTTAAAGTGGCAGATATCAGCAGGGAAGGACTTTTTCTTCCCTCATAGTTTGCATTACAGTACTTAATTTTAATCAATTTATTTAGGTGCTTCACAAGTTCATTTTCATTTATTGCTCACATGCCTCGGAGTTACATAAATGTCAGTAATGCCTTGATCTGTCTGCAGATAAACATCAAGCCAATGTTCACAGCATCATAAATCTTTACTGCTACTGTCCACATAACCTTAAAAAAAGATATTTTTTTAACCTGGTCAACAATAAACTGAGACTAGAATGCTCAGATTATTATTTTTATTTTTTTTTAATTCTCGGCCTGGAGTTGTGTAATTGCCTCGCTTCTGTGCTCAGGACACCATCCCAGAGCCTGCAACAAACTTCATGGTTTGTGAAACATGCAGAGTAGCAAGACACACACAGGCCTTAGTGCTTAATGAGGTTAGAGTATCATACAAAGAGTTTAATTTTTTGTATGCCCAAAAAAGTGTTGCTTGTGAGTGCAGAGTCATCATCAAACCTGCAGCTTTATCCAACTCAGGAGAATTTGACAAATACATCCTTTCCTCCACACACAGAATTGTTGGGGACCTTTTACTTATCTTTTGACTGTTCAGTAAAAAGACTGGGGCCTCGGGCTGTAATGCTGGATTGCACATCGCCCTGTAGACCCATTGCCACTACTGAAGGAGTAACTGGCCTCGCACAAATGGAAGGACTCTCTGCCTCCTGGAGGCTTCTGGGAGATAGTTTGTCCCTGAAGGACAAGCACTATTGACAGAAGTTGGGAGATTATCTGAGGCTGGGAAAGTTGTCAGTGGGGTAAAAGATACCAAGGCTTCTAAACACTTGGGATATTAGAAGGAATGAATTGCGTTTCATCCACACCTTCTGAAACCACTTGTAACTCAGTTGATTAAAGGAACAGCATCAAACTAAAACTAAAGACGGCACCAAATCACAGACAAAACTGAATTCCTGTTTAGTTGAAAGTCAAAAATTCAGTGACACAAACAAATATTGCACCATGATTTTTTTTTCCTGTTCTATAGATCTATGTTATTTCTACATTTGACTCTGGGCAGTACTCAACTATGGTAATAATGTTCTTGAAGTACAAGGCACATTTTTTTGATAAGCAATTTTAGAAATTCAGTACCTCAATTAGCAAATTTAACAATCGGGTAAGAATGCAACTTGACAAAATGACATTCTGCTTTCCAGAAATCAACTGTCTTAGATTTATTTCATCAAAGGTGTGATACAATTACAAGGCCATGCATTTCATAAAAATCTGAACTTAAAATCATTATGGAACAAAGCTTTAAATAAAGCATATACAGAAGTTTGTGGGTATTCAAGTGGACTGGTTAGTCTGGAGGAATGTTGTCAGCAACATATGGGCAGAAGCACTGATATTTTCACTTGATCGTTCTTTTACCTCTTTTCCTCCTCTCCACACCTTCTGAAGATAAATCACAGTTGAAGAACTCTATGGATTAAGTCCTAGACATAAGTTTATAGTTTAATCAAGAATTTCACTTTCCATTGGCTACACATTCATAGTACATAATTTTATACTGTTATTAAAAAAATAAATTAGCCTGCATTTCTAATGTGCAGCCAGTATAACTATTTTGAAAAAAAAAAATGTCATGACGACAAAATTAATTTTTGTCTATTTCAATGATATTTTTTTAATTGTTCCACGGCAATGCTTGTAATTCCTGAATATTGTTGAATATTAATGCCTTCTGTAGAAAATTTATGTATTTCTACATAATGAAACTGCTGGAGGAATCAGAGAGAAGCTACAACAGATTAACATGAAACAAATGTTCTAGATAGGATTTAAAAGGCACACAAATACTTCAAACACATACAGTTTCAAATCTTTATTGTTTTAAAATTCTACATGTCTTTTACAATTACAATAATTTGTTACTTAAATGACTCTTGTATGGTTAATGTACAATGAGTTTTTTCCTGAAACTCAACCATGAAATACAATTTCATCAATATGATTTTTCTAAATAGATTAATACAAGATTTCTGTTTTGTTGGGAAGAACAAGTGCTTCACTTTGAACAAACGGCACAGACATCTTCCCTTCAGAATCTGTGTGATCAATCCATCGAAAGTGCTTTTGAAGATTGCAGATCTAACTGTGACTGATTTTCAAAATCAGTCTCTCAAATTACAACATGTCTTTTTTTTAACATTAAAGAGCATTTTCATGTAATGAAACAAGTTGCAGTAGTTATTTTTATTCATCTACTGAGGCAAACTCATGTTGAAGAAAAATTATATGATTATCCGCATGCAATGAACACTCCTCTTTAAATAGTTGATGAATTTTACACATATAAAGAGTCTGTTAAAGAGTGCAAGTACTTTGATAATGATTTCACAAAAGGACGTATGCTGGTAATAATGGTAACTAACATTTAACATCTAAATACAAGCTAATGTATATTTAACAGGCAATTAACATGGCTAACAAACCATGTCTCATGTGGTTGCCCTTTGAGAAAATGAACTCATTTGGTCCACACTCCTAAAGTTATCTGGGTAAAAAAATTGGAACAGTTAGGGCCATGAATGAAATTCTTGTTTCTAAAATGTGACCTGTTAAAAATTAAAAGCAGTACATCAACGATGTATCTTGTCACATGACCTCAGTATAAAAAGATGGCCTGGTGTTCGGAGCGATGAACGAGCACTGAAGGACAAGTCAAAAAGAATGGAGACAGAATGAACTCAAACTTTCTTGTGTTATACTTTCCTGTTCCATGGTACTGCTTTCACTCTGTAGAATTTTGTACCCAAAGGAACTTTAAATCTGTTTTGTGCCTGAAAAAAAAATTAAAAAAAAAAAATTTTAAAAATCAATTCACATTAGAAATATGGGATTATTCTCCGATTTTTCTATTATCAAGCAGAAACTGATTCCCATCCTTCAGCATTTACAACCCTTTAAAATCTGGCATGGTTTTGGGTAGTATGGACACAACTACCCAACCTACCACTCGCTCACTTGTTTCTCTAGGTCCCCTTCTCTTGCTGTTCACCGACTGAAAACAGAGCAGGAAGGGGAGAACCCAGGACAATTTTCATCTAACTTATTATGCAGAGAGTACTTTTCACAATCCTTACAAAAATTAAATCTGATTTTCTTCTTCATTCATTTTATCAGATCATTCCCCATTACTTTTTCCTTACCTTTTTTGCCTGGCAATATTCCTTTTCCATTACTTTTCCTAGCACCCAAGGCCTCCTAGTTGCACCTGAAGCTAAAGAGGTAAAATATTTATTGTTTTAGTTAATCAACCACAGGTAACAGGATATTATATTGAATATGGTTAAAGATTATTTGCAAAAATTATCACACTGAAAGCGGAAGTTATTAAAAAAACCACCACTTTTTCAAATAACAAAACGTTAACTAATTTCAGATGTCAAGACAGGTCACTGATGCTTTCAAACAAAAAAACCTTGATTTTTCAGTTTAAAAAAGCAAATCCAAACTCGAATGAATTTAAAGATTAAAATTTTCTCATTAACCAAGCTGGACCCTTTAGTTTGATTTAGAATTTCTTGAACTGCTTCTAAGGACAGAATATCTTCTGTCCTCAGCTATTATAATTATCTTTATTGAAACATTTGATTCATTTTTTTTATATTAGCGATGGAAATCAGTTAATCATAAATAATAATTTTAAAGCCCTACAAGTCTGCTAGTTTTGGTTGCAGTTCGCAGAGTACCCAATGCCATTCAAAAAGGAGTAATGTGAAAAAACCCAATAACAAACTAAAATGTCAAAATTGCAACAAGTGGCCACAAATAAACTTTCTGCTTATACACATTTTTGTAACAGCAAGAAAATGCATGTTTGTCTTGTATCCCAAGAAATTATATCCATTTTACTTGCTTTGCTCTTTTCTAACTATCACTAATCACGGCATGAAGAAAACATCAAAACAGACGGAAGGAACAGCTCACATATGCTTTGCATAAAGCTAAAATCAATACTTTTCTAAGCATGACTATTTATGAGATACTCTAGTGACTATAGCATGAGTCACTCAAGAAACGGAGTTTGAAATTTTAATCTTACCCTTCAAGATTGATTTGGCTATTGACAATGGAGCAGATTCTGTTCTACTCCACACTCCTACAAATCAGTATAAAGTATTTATATCCTGTCTGAATGCTCAACAACTAATATTTAAGTTACAAAAATGTTGGGTTTGGGTTGTTGTTTTTTTTTTCCCAATTTGCTTGTCTGACAGGATTCACCAATGTAACAAAGATAGAAATATGTAGGTTTCTTTCCTTACATTTCCAGATGAAAACTTCTATATCATGAAGATAACGGACAACAGAGAAACTGTGCAGTCCTCAATCAATTTCAGCATTGTCATAACATTTTAAGTGCTCTTAGTGTCAGCAGAGACACCCTACCATAGCCTAAATTCCTAACGCTTAATAGTGTAGTTGGTTCTACACCAAATTAACAACTTGATATGTACACATTGGTACAAAAGCCCAGATTTAGATGCAACATTTGGCAGCTCTTGAAACAATAATTACCAGTACCTAGGTCCACACAAATTTTAAGATCTCTCAAATATTATCACTGTTCTAAGTTTTATTTTCCTCACTTGCCTGGTGCAGAAAGAAGTATTGCTTCTTCAAGTATTGAACTAGAGACAAATGTGTTCCTAAAGCAAATGGCAAGTTTGTGTTTTACAATTGGTAACTTGTGTGTTTTTAATGCAGTTCTCAGATTTGAGACTAACTGGTTAGCAATTAGTAAGCAATGGATCAAGCTAAGTCCATTTGAAATCGCACAGACCAGTGAATTGTGTACTGAGGTAACACACAAACTCACATGTCTTCTACCTTATATGTTTAAGCCAGTAACAAAGAAACAAATCATATCTCACATAGTTATGTATGCACTACTAATGCCAGGGTTCAAAATCTATTATGTCTATAAGTAAGACAGGAGTTCTTCCTGTACGCACATATGGGACAGATTGTTCTCAGCAGTCTCAAAATATGGTTGGAGCTTGGTGGTCTCCTGGACCCTACACAATTATTTCAGCTATCATCTTTCATCGTAACTGAAATCTACGAGTCTGCTCATTGAGAATAAGTTGACAGCTTCTGACATGCAATAACATATAGAAACTTCTACTGAGAAATTAGAACTAACACACAATGTTCTTTGACATTTTTGCAAACTTGGGAGCAAACTAGTGGATTTGCAATAAATACTAGGTGTGATAGCTTATGAAGATGTTTATACAAATTTAATGTAGGCCATAGTTTAGTGCAAAGTATTGTTATTTTCCTTGTTTAAAAAAAGATTAGTACCTCAATTTAAGTTTACATAGCTGCCAAAACCAGCCAACAAACAACCCGAAGATTAAGTGGGGAAAAAATGCCAACATGCCATCAACCTGAACATAAGCAAAACAGAAACTGTTCTCTGAAAAACTCCAAGTCCTGCCTAAATTGCATACAAAAATTAAAGTAATTTAAATTTTGTGGAAAAACTTTATCAACAACAACATTCCTTTCTAATCCCCACATATTATAGTTTACATTTTGATATTTCAGATATGTATTTGGGTTCATAAATACCAGTCACTTTGCAGAAGATGACCTTCACAGAGAACAAATTTTATCCAAAATTAGTCTGGTGTTTTGTTTTTTGGATTTATTGTTGGTTTTCTCAGCTTACTTTAGAAATGTAGATCTTTACCTTCATCATTCAATAATATTAATATCCATAAATTTTTTTGATTTAGAATGTTTTGCCATGAAAAATGTTTTGCATCAGGACAAATAACAAAAGCTGCAAAGCTGGCTGATAGTTATCTATATTACATGCTCTCATTTACCGCATACATAGTTATAAAATCAGTTAAGCATTAGCAAGTTGAGGTTTTATTTGTAGGAGGAGATAATAATTGGAAATAATTTGACACTTACCACACTCACCTGGTTTGAGATCCAGTGCAGCAAGAGATTCTGAGTGCAAGAAATATAAGGTTGGACTAACAGTAAACAATACATAATTGTCATGTCTTTCATCCAAGATGATGAGAACCAAATCGCCAACCTGAAAACTGGGGGAAAAAAAAATAAAAATCAAGGAACTTATACAAAAAAAAAACCACTATAGAAGTTTAAAGCTACATTATTTACATTACACTTTTTTCCCCACAGGCTGAGACTTAGTTGATCAGCAGCACAGATGTTTCTATACTTGCTATGCTAGTTCATATATGTTTTGTATTTTCTGAAGTCAGTAAAAGTTCTACCTTTTAAAAATAGTTTCTGAAATGTTTTTCTACATACATCAGCTCAAATTATTCTCTTAAGAAGAGCTGACAGTTTTGCTTTTACTTATCAGAACACTAATACTATACTATTTTATTCATTAATACTTATGTTAATGATTGTTGTGCTAGTTTACAGGCTTTTTTGATGTTTTAAACTGAAGTCAATTTGAACATGGAAAAATAGAATATGCATGTATCTATTCAATCTTAAAATTTTAAGCACACTGGACAAAGAAAGGATGAAGCAGTTGTCTGACTTTGATCAAAGCACTAAAAACAAACACACACCATAGTGACTTAACCTAAAAAGTTTCAAAAATCTGTTTCTTCTTGACACCAGAATAACAGAAGAAGCCACAAAGTTCTGCCAAGTTTCTGTAACAGAATTCAGAGAACTCTTTTTCTCTCCAACTTCTGTTTCACAGTGCAAATGTATTGGAAGTATATTATTTGTCCATAAATGAAATGAATTCTAAAATAGCTACAAATTAAGCATTAAAATGTGAGGGCTCCAAGAGTAAATATTACTATTACTCTGGGGACGGGTAGGAAGTCAATAACTGACAGCTAAACTATAGAGATGACCTATATATATCTTTTTAGCAAGAAGATAAAAATCCATGACATTCTTTAATTATATACTTACTATTGAATGCATATCCATCTGTTTATATGAAAATTAACGTGTACTTACTCTCTAATTGCTATTTTTTCAGAATGTCTTGAGGATACTGATGACATGCTCTGGGACATCTATAAAAAAAGAGAAAAGCTATCAAATATTGGCAAGCTATGATGAAATGTACATTGCAGGTAACAATATCATTAAGACAAAATCAATCATTTAATAATGATTTCAAACAGTCTCCATTCTTGCAGATTTTATATTCACTCAGGAAAACAGCATACCGTTCTGTTGCACTGTTCTGTAGCAGGTTTGGTTATTTCTTGTTTGTTTGAGGCTTTTTGGTTGGTTGTGGTGTTTGGTTTTTTTTTAATTAAATAGCTACGTTTTATTATGAGATGTCTTACATAACAGTTTTCTCCCTCATTATTTAAAACTGAAAAGTGCTTTCTTAATCTGTGCCAGCAAAGATTTGTTTTGAGTTTGCCAAGACGTATGATACAGCTGTGCACTCTAACACAGAAGCTGCTAACACTCTCCAAAAGGCTGAAGGTAAAACATCAGACATTAAATATGCTCGTCGCAACTAAACTCTGGATTTTGAACTTGATACATTCTTTTAGTTTTACTAGGGATTGCCACAATTTAAGGCCTACTGTTATAGACAGTACTCCAGAGTATAATAAAACCAGAGTATAATTTACTAAGAACGAACAAAGGCTCCATTAAGAATTATATCCAAAACTTTATGTTATCTCCTGTATGCACAGTACTTGCCCTTAAATCTACTTAATTTAATTAATACTGGCACATGAGCCAACTTTAAGAGGATAGCTAGATCAAAAAAAGAATGTAAGTGTTCATACACTTTCTACAAAAATTGGGATAATAAAAAATGAAAATGGGTAACACTACTTCGTACCTACTCAGTGATACAACCAAGCAAGTAAATAGAGAAGCTGATCTAATGGGAGCATGTCCACTTCCCTACCCTTTGGTAGTTCCTTACAGAAGACAATTCAAAATCGCCCCACAGAAATCGTGAATAGAGGTCTTGCAGTTTTTCCATGGGTTTCTACTTCCCGGACCATTTACATATGCTACTGAAATCTAGATTACTCATTACTTCATACTTGAAGTTTAGCACATGATTTTTTCAGCTGTAGCTCAAATATTGTTACCTACAGCACACTTCCTATTGTCAGTCTTCCCCCTGCCCCATCCCCAGAAACAGTATCAGCCTCTCTATACCAGCTCAAAGCCTATTTGCTTCTTAATTTCTTCAAAGAATGAGTCCAACTTCAGATGGATTTTTTTTGTTTGTCAGAGACTACATTTTGACTTCTCACCGTACTCTTCTGAATGAATTGCAGCTAACTTGGAAGTTATTAAAACACATTAATTGGCTTAGATTGTTCACTAAAGTATTTGACAGTTCTCTTCAGATGTTAAGACCAAAGTTTTTCATACTGTTTTTTAAAATTGGAGTGTTACATTAAAATGTAAACTAGCTTGATTTCTGTATTTTTTATTATTTTCTAACTTAAAAAAAAAAAAAAAACAAAAAACAAATTAGAATGTTAAGAATATTATCAATAAAGAACATTTTATGACTGAGAGCACTGTGAGTCTTTTCCATGAGAAGACTGCCAAGTCAAGGTATTTCTGAAAGGTTATCAAGTTACCTGTGTGCCACTAGCCATAACACCTTAAAGATTTTTGAAGTTAATGAAATGCATTTTTACATTTTAACAAACTGAAATTGGTAGGTTTTTCTTATCTTTTTTCCACAGACTTAAAACATGCATTGCATAAATACTTACCAATCTTTGATTTAATCTCTTATTTTCCTCTTCTTTCAACTGCAAAGTCTGAAAGAAAACATTATTTAATTACCTCATACGGTCTAAACATTTAAAAAAAATTGATATGATCAGTCAGACCACTTATACAATACACATATTTACTACAGCTTTTAGTTTAAAAACAAATAGCAATTACCGCAGTGCTACAAAAGCCACTGCTAAACTATGCCTCTCCCTATACTCATCCTTCTCCCAGAAGAAAATCAGAAAAAATGCCAGAAAAACATTTCACTGACACAACAACAAAAGAAATGTAATATATTACTATTCTATAGCTTCTACCCATAACAAATCCTTTGTGAGCAGATGACAGAATAAAGCACATAAGTTCTTCAACCCAGAAACATCTAGCAAAAATTTAAGGCATGTATTTGGGAGAAGCAAGGGAGGGAGGTATAATTTTACAATTCTAGCCTGCAGGAGCATGACAATAACCTTAGAAAACTATTATTTTAAGCATATTCATAATAAGCTTTATTTCACTTTTTACAGAAGCAATACTGCCAAGATTATAGTGCATCTCAAGTGGAATTAAGAATGATCTAAGTAGTAGCAGCCTAAGAGGAGAAATTACCCATTTCCAAGAGAAACACATAAATCACTCTTAATTGCTGTCCAGCTGCTTTAAATGTCTTAATTTGAAAAAAAACAACATTATTTTCTACATGAATTGCCTAGACAAATGGAAATACTTCTCCTAAGAAGAAATATTACACCCAACTCCATTCATACTGAAGCCTTCATAAACAGAATAAGCAAGCTTGAAGTCAGGCCAAGTACAGAATTATAGAATGGTTTGGGTTGGAAGGGACCTTAAAGATCACTGAGTTCCAACCCCCCTGTCACACCTCCCACTAGACTAGGTGGCTCAAAACAACCACCTAACCTGGTCTTGAACACCTCCAGGAATGGAGCAGTAAGAAACAAGTATAATGTATTAATACTTATTTTGAATTACTTCAACAAGTTATACCAATCTGAAACAATGAATACACGTTCCCTGGGATTACATTTATAAGCAGCTTACAGATACTGCATTGCATCAGAATGTGTAACTGACCACAGCACTCACACAAGTATTTGCAACTACTTAAAATGCTTAACCTCACAAAAAATCTACTCACTCTTTCTAGCAACATTATCCTTTGTTTTTCTTCAGACATATGGACATTTTCACTAAAAGTGAAAGAAAAAAAATGGTTAAAAATTAATTTTTCACAATTAAAAATTCTCAGCCCCTTCATGTTCACCCAGTGATGAGAGCTGTGTTTTCGCTAGGGTAGAGGGAACAGCACAGAAAGATACTTTAAGAATCAGCATTGACATTTCTGGCAGGTTTGGGGGGTTTGGCTGTTGGTTGGTTTTTTTGTGTTTGTTTTTTTTTTTTTTTTTATTTTTCCTTTAAACCCAAAGAGCTTCTTCACTGCAACAAGCTAATGAATTTTCGGTCATTGTTTAGTTTATAAAGTTATATGGGAATATTTACGCATATTTGCATTATTTTTAAAATATCAGTATGAAAGATACAGCTCTAAAGCCTTTAGCAGTTAACCCTTGCAAGTTCAGGTCTGCAATGTCATATTTTCCTAATCTTTGTAGTTTAAAGGCTCTGTGCCCTGCGACTGTATGAGAAAGAGACACTGGCATGAACTTGCTAATTGCCTCTGTTTACCTATGAGCACTGGGCCATAAGATAACGTTAACATCCTAATAAGCAATCTCCTAAAAACACACAGAAATAACAGAATAAAAACCTATTTTTTAAGGCAGATTGATAAGGAAGAAGCAGCATCTTTTATAATCCAAACTGATTTAGTTGGTGAAAGAAACAACAAGGTTTTTGGATGTACAGACCATTCATCCAGTCTGACAAAATATGCTATAAATCAAGCAAAATGCCAAGTAGAACTAACAGACTATAATTAAAGCTACGGTAATCATTACTTTATTTCAGTTAAAAGACTGCTTAGCTCTCATGTAATGGTCAACAGAAACCTGTAATGATTTCTACCTACTTATTACCTGACTTTTAGTACATTGAGTCAGAATTTTTGTTCACAGGCTTACCTTTTCAGGTTTTCTGTAAAGCTGCTGTGAAAGTTTAGGACAGGAACACCTGCTGAAAGCTACAGCTCTCCTTCTAAGAATAGGGCATTTCAGTGTTTTACTGGTATCAGTGCATGTTTAACTTGGTAAGCAACAGCTGTTTTCATCCCTGCTCCTGAACATAGGGTTAGGCAGCATCGGTTGAGATGGGCCCTCAAAGTGAATATAAATATATCTAACAACTCTGTTTTTGTTTCCTGGCAAAACCTCATTCCACTTGCACATTTCCCAGTGAGAGGTTAGCAGAAGTCTGAGATCGTTCAAAAAGCTAGTGGCACAGAAGTGAGAAAATGCATAGGTTGCAATTTCTTAATGATCTTCCACCAAGATTGTAGGCACGGGGGTAGTAACCAGGAGCTTAGTCAGTTACTGTGTTTTCCTTTTAACAACACAGTAGAAATTTGCAAGCTGTGTCAAGTGGGTGATTCAAAGATGCAGCCAATTTCTTCAGGGAAGTGTTCTTAATGAGCAAAAAGCAGCCCTTAATCATATTAGGTGTATAATGAAATTAGCATGAGAGTCTTAAGGTTTTTTTCATGCAAATGAGTACAACACACATTACACTGTCCAGTTCTGGAGCATAAGTGCTATTCCGAGAAGTCTCGGAAGTAAGACCGTATGAATTTTATTTTTTAGTAAGATGATGAGCTCCGTCTTCCCAAAACACCTCACTGTACTGAGGTTACTGGAACAAAGCCGACTCACTGTTTATTCAGGGTAACTTGACACAGGCTACAATAGTTATCAACTTCACAAATTAGATAGCCTATGGGAGGATTATATATAGGAGAAAAGAGGAAATCTAACAATGCGATCATAACTGGTATATTAAAAGTCTATTAAAAATTACTGCAGGTGTAGAATCATAAAATAAAACATTCCATGTGACTTCTAATATTTAGAAGTGCTTTCCCATTCAAATCTGAATTTCCTTAAACACTTCAACATTGTAGGAAAGGGTTTTAAAATTAGTATTCCTAGTACAAGGGAATTAAAGAAATACAATCTTCCACCACAAGGAGGTAGAAAGCAAGAGGAACGGTCCTCATGAATTAGTAAAACATACTATATGGTGACAGTTTCCTTTTCAGCTGCTACAGCAGTAACATTTTTTTGGTGTTTTTTAAATGAGAAACAGTCCCTGTCTAAAAGACACAGTACTTAATTATTAATCTACTAATCTGTAGATTTTTTAGTTTTTTTCAGTTTTCCCCAGATTTTATATGGAGTTAAACACAGAACTTCATCTTTCCCNNNNCCCCCCCCCGAATTCTCTTCCAGTAATCTGCTCTGAATGGATTACCACATAGAACTGAGTATGATAATAGCTAAGTAGCTTATAGTAATGAGTCCTATTTTAATGCACCCATTTCACATTATCCATTTTCTCTTATTACAGTCAGAATGTACGTGTAATAGAATGTGCTCATATTAGTAGAGATTTTTTAAGCCTAATATTCTACATTTGTTAAGAGAAATTTACAGAAATTGTTAAGAAAAAAAAAGAAGATAATTGCATGCATTATCAGAACCCGTTCTATTGGAAAAAAGATGCCAATCAGTCTTTACTATTCAAAAAACCTTCACAAAATTACTTCAGGTGCATTTAAAGAGTCAAGGAACTTGATGTAGATTTCCATGGAAGTAAGTATTGAAAAAAGAAAATACATCCACAGTAGGCTGGTTTCCTGACACCAACCAACAGGACAGCTTTGTACCAGTCAGAATTAACTTAAGCTCAGAAGACTTCATAGTGAAGTCCTACTGAGACATCACTGTCTAGTAGCTTTACACATGGACTCTTAACTTACCAGGTAAGGCATTATATGCCAATACTAAGGTGTGCTGCTATTGCAGGGCACCCAAAACAAGGTACAGTGAAACTGATGATTACAACAGTCCATTAAGTTCCCTCTGCTCTTTACAATCATCTCAGTATTTCAAGCATTGCTTTAGACACCTATCTGCAAGCTAGCCACTGCTTAATTAAAACTCCATACAAAAAGGGTGATAAACACTTAAAATCTGTATGATATCAACATAACATTATTTGAACCTGTTGTAAATTCAGATTATCAACCAGATCCAAACATGAGAGAACCAATTTTACATTAAAAGTTTCTTTTGGACTACATAAATCTCTTCCCCTAGCTGCTTTCCTCCAGTGAGGTTTTAAACCATGGCAAATTCTTTTTCCTAGTTCCATCACGACTTCCACTGTGGCAGCAGTGCATCACAGCTGACAGCACTGATGATTCAGAGGTTATACAAAGGGATTTTTGAATACCTGTCATTCTCTCCAATAATACTAAACATCAATCCATCAAGGCCACTTTACCAACCACAGTCCCATTACTTGCTTTGAATCCCAAGTATTAGCCACATTTCTACTACATATAGCTGTTATAATTTCCCCTTTATCAAGCAATGTTATTATGCTACTTTACCAACAATCAGACCAGGAATTAACAAGCCATCATGTACACGAACACAAACAAAAGTTTTTTGTTTGCTTTTAAAATGAGACTCAGCCCGTTTAAAAGATATTCCAGTAACACACCACCACCTAGCTCATTCTAGGCCACTACTGCAATTTTTCTCCTGTTTGACTTACATTTCACACACTTAAGCCTATTTTTTCATGTCATAGTTGCAAGGCGAAGTATCACCTTTAAGCTGCACAGTCATCAAAAGTCATCCAAAACACATTTCTGATGTCTGTGACACCCTGGTTGCATGTGTGCATTTGAAAGAATATTTTTAGCAAGAACATCAAAGCAAGGAGTAGCATTAAACATGCTCGTTTGTACTTCACAACACCCAACAGCACACATTTAAAGAACAGGAGTGCGCCTCATGTATTTCTGCTACAGTGTCCCACACTTACTGCACGGCCATCATACTGGTTTCCATCGCTGAGTCCAGTCTCCCTTCAGCTGCAATGTCAGAAACTAGTCTGTCTGTGTCAGTGGGAATATCAGCTGCACAGGCTCCACAAACTTCTGAAGCTGCCGCTGAGTAGGTTGATGGAGAAAAATTACTACTTTTCAGTTTATTAACTTCTTCTTCAAGCTTTTTCTTCTCTTCAAGTAAGCGAGCTCGATCTTCAGAAAGTGTTTCAATTAAATCTACGATGGAAGTAAATAAAAATTCTAGCAGCAGCACTAGGAATGAACGTTCTGCAGTGAACGGAATTATCCTATTAGAAAAGATTAATAATTTTTTAGAACTTTGCTTACCCTTATCTTTTTCTTGCTGTTGTGTTAGCACTTTTAATTTGTCACTAAGGTCATTAATTATGTTTTCTTTTTTCATTTTCTCTCTTGCCAGGACAGTGTTAAAGTTGGTCTGAAAACAGAAAGAGGTACTACTGAAATAAGAAACTTGCTGTATAAATGTAATGCAAAATTCATCACTAGAACAAGAAAGTACCAAAGATATCGCTCCTTTCCATTTCCTAAATTAGAATTAAACTAGGAAATAAACTCACTTATTACTTCAGTGAAGAGATAGGTTGTCTGAACATTTTCATAGAATCATAGAATGGTTAGAGTTGGAAGGGACCTTAAAGATCACCGAGTTCCAACCCCCCTGCCATGGGGAGGGATACCTCACACCAGACCAGGTTGCTCAAAGCCCTATCCAGCCTGGTCCTGAACACTTCCAGGGATGGGCAGCCACTGCTTCTCTGGGCAACCTGTTCCAGTGCCTCACCACACATACAGGAAAGAACTTCCTAATATCTAATCTAGATCTCCTCTCTACCAATTTAAAACCATTACCCCTTGTCCTATCACTACACTTCCTGACAAGGAACAACTTCCTCTCCTGCTCTCCTGTAGGCTCCCTTTAGATACTGGAAGGCTGCTGTAAGGTCTCCCCGGAGCCTTCTCTTCTCCAGGCTGAACAGCCCCAGCTCTCTCAGTCTGTCCTCATAGGAGAGGTTCTCCATCCCTCTAATCATATTCGTGGCCCTCCGCTGAACCCATTCCAACAGGTCCACGTCCTTTCTATGTTGAGGACTCCAGAGACGAATTTTGTTTTGAGGTTCTCTTTTTATCCCTCCTGTTCCCCTAAGACCAATATACACATAGTAAAATTATTTAAAAAATAATAATTAAAAAAAAATTGATTTTTTTTTTAAAAACACAATACCTTACATTCCAATTAATGTCCCACTGTTGCATGTTTTGTAATAAGAACAGTTTTGTAAGGTTTAAAATGCCTATTAAGAAAAAGCTACACTCCATAAAAATGTTACATAAAATAAAAAAGTAAAATATCATTATTAATACACTCGAATAATACAATGGATTCTGCATTAAAAATAGATTTCAAGTTCTGCATTTATTCCTCAGTGAACAATTAAGGAGGAAGTTATACAGAAATCCTGGCTAATGAGCTTGAATAACTGAACATAAGAGACCAGCATATCCTTCTGTACCAGTCTGACCAATCTGCTTCTTGAATCCTTCTACTATCCGTGAAGTCCTCACTCCTCCTACTCTTACAGTTGTGCTGAAGAGACAGACAAACACTAACAAAAATAATCTATGAAAAGAATATTTTAAATTACAATTTCAAATTTTTGGTGAATTTTACAATCCAGTCATCACCTATGACTATCAACTCTCAGTGTCATCTCAAATAACAAATTTAGTGGGCCACACATTTCAAAAACTATCAAGCTTGAAAAACGTAACTAACACCTCTAATGTAACTTTACTAAGAAAATTAAAATACTTAAACAATTGACATAATAGCCATTCCAGTATGCTGGACCACTACACTTTTTTTTTCTTAAAAAAAAAAAAAAGAAAAAGAAAACCCCCACCATCCAGAAACAAAACCAGAAAGTTCCAACTTTCACTGCAATCTGCTGTTAATGAACCTTCCTTTCCACTTTGCTGCATGAATGAAGAAAATTATTAAATAGTGAGGAAAATGGGTTATTAAGGCAGATTCTGATTAAAAAGAAATCTTACGGTTACCCATGTTACGTACAAAATATTTCAATTAGATATACTATGTAAGGCTCGCTTCAGCATTAGTGTCTGCGGTACAAAAATTCAAAAGATATTCCTTTCTTTCTAACCGTCTGCAATTTTCTGCTCTCTGCACCAAATGATTCATAGCATTCATTCACCAAGCCGGCTGATCACTCCAGTGTCTCTTTGTCCTTATTTGATCCCACCCATTGCTAAAGTAAGTAGAGGTGCTTAAAACAGAAAATCCTTTCTTAGTGTTTAAATGCAACAAAGCTGTAGATAATAGCTGCTACTAAGAGAGATTAAATTTAAGAACTTAAGACTCATCTACAAAATCTGAGAGATTCAAGATGTTTTAAAAGGAAAAAAATATGTATGGAAACATATGTAATTATTAATACAACGCAATATGATTTTTTATCAAGGTGTGGAGCACATAAGTTCATTAAGAAAAATATTACTTTTGCTTTGAACCTCAAACAACACCTGCCCAGGCTAATAAAGTTTAAAAGCTACTAAGTAGCATTCCAAACCAATTAGTATTAAAAAAAAATTAATTTTGTGCTGTCCACAAATTTTGTGTTAACTTAAACAGTACTTAAACAGTATCCTTCTGGAGTTCAATAGATTAAAGAATTAAAAATTCTACAGCACTACCTTAATAAGCAAAAGTGAAAAAAAAAATAAAACAAAAAACCCACGAAGGAAACAAAAATTGAATCTGTACTGTAATTCACAGGTATTAAAAGGCAGGGAGTTTTGCTTTGGTTTTTCTTTGTTTATGTATTGAATTCCATTAATGCATCATATCCTGGCTCCAGAAAAGAGAGTAAATTTAGAACGTATGCAGAAAGTCTGTAACTTCAAGACAGCAAAAAGAACACTAAATTCTCATGATAGCAAAAGCAATAAAAAACCATCAGTTTTACCTGCTGCTCTGCAGTGAGTGATGTTCTGATGTTCTGCATTTCTTCATTCTTTCTCTTTTCTTGTTCTTCAAGTTGCTCCAAGAACTTCATTTTTTCTTCCTGAAGCTTCTCTTGAAGTTCAGCAACCAAGCTTGATTCAGCAGATGATTCAGTGGGAGGACTTAAAAGAAAATGTTTAGGCTTTAAATTTGCAGCATATACAGTCACAGAAAAATTGAAATAAGCAAACACACAAAAAGTCAAAAGTTTGTTTTGAGACATTCTGAAATATTTAATAAAAACTATATTCTCATCAAGTCACCACTAACCTTCAATTCTACTTTTTAATCATGAGCATCTCACCAAATCTCACTCTTGGGCATTCTGTTTTTTAGCATACTACCCTGGTTCCAATTCTGAATTATTGTTGAGGGGGGAGGCTTTTGTTTTCACATTTCTAACATAACAGAAGGCACAGAAAGTGGTAAAAAGAGGAACAAGGAACATCAGCTCCCTGAAGATTCTTGTTATGTCAAAATACAAATACAAAGCCTCCAGCACAATCACTTAATTAAATCAATTCAGCAATAAATTTGAGGCTAAGGAATCCAGATGTGAAACTCAAAACTCTGGGTTGCAGAATTTGGAGAACAGTAGGTTAAGACCGTAAAGAAAGGAAAGCATCAACAGTCATCAAGGCAGCAAGGATAAAGACCTTAAATGGCTCTTGAAACAAGCAATGTTACATAGATCAAATATTTTCCATTACTGCACCAAAACCATGAACTATGCTCTTCTGTGTTCTGGCTTCAGTTATTAAAAACCACCACTGAAAAACACTAAGATAGAGAAATCCCTTTGTCAGGCAACATCTGTGAAAAAAAAGTGTTACTTAAGTTTTTTATTATTTCTGTATACCAGGATCATATTTAGTATTAAGAAAATCCCCCAAACGTAACTCACCACCTACATAAATGTGCCAGTGATTTTCTCCAGTCAGAGCGCCCTAGAGGTACAGTTTCCCAGTATCAGGCAGGCTGCGCCAAAAGCAAAGCATCACGTACTGAGATACTAATGCTCATAAGCACACCTCCTAATGCTAAAAACGCCCTGAGAATTTTCTGGCTTCATAATGCAAGTGTCTCCATTAAGACTAAGGGCTACAGAACCTCAGAGACACCAGAAAGAGTATAAACAGAGAATATGAAAACTGAATGGCAGAGGAGGCAGAAAAACTAGAAGAGGCATCTGTGAAACAACCAGTTCCAGCTGTTCCTACGGTCTTTGATTCACCATATGATCCAGCAGATACTCGTCTACCTCTATTTTGCCATCAATTCTGCTTATCAAGTTAAAAGAGCACTGGATAAGTTTGGCCGAGCTCTGACTCCAGTAAGGGATATTGCTCTCTGCAAAGGATACCAACATATATCCCTAGATTCTAAATCTCATTACTATACCTGATATCTGCAAAGGTCTTGACAACTATGGCAATTGTGACAATGTCTAACTTTTCTTTAGGGGTGTCAAGATCCCAAAACCATATTTCTTCAGGCTTGGGGCTCCTTCGCAAGTAAACACTAAAGTAAACTACACTGTCTTTCAAGTTTAAAACTGTTATTTCCATTAGATACTAGGAAGAAATTTTTCCTGTGACGGTGGTGAGACACTGGAACAGGTTGCCCAGAGCACTTCTTCCCAGAAGTGTTCAAAGCCAGGCTGGTGCTTTGAGCAACCTGGTCTAGTGGGAGATGTCCCTGCCCATGGCAGGGGGGTTGGAACTGGATGATATTTAAGGTCCCTTCCAACTCTAAACATTCTATGAAGTAGCAACACCATTACTGTTCTACCACATGGGCATACACTGAAGATACCAAACTATTATGCAGTAGCTAAGCACTCAAAAAGCCCATCAGTAGTCATAAGTGAAAGAACTCTGAAAGAATTCTGAACTTCTCAGAATGGCAAAATAACGTTTGACATTCCAAAAATTAGAAGGAAAATTAGCAGAGATCACAGAAAGTCGTGAGATATCCAGGTCCAGGCAGATTTTTTTATACCACCAAGAAAGCATTTTTGTGCTGGATTAAATTTCAATTTCTTTCTGAATTAAGCCTAGCTGTCAGAGAGATCATGAGCTCTATGGATAAGCTTCACTACTGATGACAGTCTGATAAAAGAGCCTGGACCATACCACAGCTGAAGACACCACAGCTGCCATTCAGTTTTCAAGACAGTCAGGATTCCTATTGTATTTTTAACATTCTAGTAATGTTATAAGTCATTTAACTAACCAGCAAACTGCTTAATGACAGAAGTCATTAGAGAAACTGTGTTTTTCAGTTAATCTTGGTTAGTATATAATACACACAGTAAAAAGACTGAACAGGAGAGCTACAAATCGCCTGCACTTTCATTATCTTTCCCAATCATGATGACTTTAATTTCAGGCACATAATAACCAAAACACATTAATTTTCAGATATTGGTAATGCTTGGGTCACAACATTCCTTTGTCACTCCTAAACATTTTTCTTAGTTTTCTTGTCAGTTCAAAACGCTGAATTCCTGATACCAGTGTAGCACCCGTGCCAAATTTACCAATACATCTCCCTTTCTGTGCCTTCTAGACGGCCAGGGTAACATTGTCAGATGTGTCCTTTTCTGCCAGAGCAAACATATAGGCACACGTGAAATACAGGTTGGTTTCTACCATGAACAAGTTAACTGCTAAACAAGGGCTAAGCAAGGATAACAAATCAATTCAAATTACTGACACAGCTTGGGGTTTTAGGAACTCAAAAAACAGACAGCTAGACAGTGACTTTAAAATACTAAGACAGATTCACATAACATATATGCCCTCTAGAGATAGAACACAGCATGTCCATATTCTAGACAAAACAGCCCATCGGCAGATTAAAGGCACAAACAGCAGCCTTAGAAGGCAATGCATATTTTAAACTCACACAGAAAAATAAATTAATTGGCAGAACCCAAACTACTAACACTTCTTTAGGTTGAACCAGGTATTTCTTTGAAACACACTACTACCAGTTTTATCCAGTTTGTATAAGAATACACACAGCTGTTCTCAGTTCAAGTTTAAATGTAGATGGTGAATTTTTAAGTCTGATGACACAGCTACAACTTTCTCCTGTTGAGTCAAGTTTTCAGAACTTCTACGTTGCACTAGTACACATAAAAGAAGAATAACACGCAGGTTATCTTTTTTCTCCTAATTTCACTATCAGAATATTTTGTTCAATTAAGGGCAGTTCTTAGTTTCATTATATCCCAATCACAATACTAATTCAAAAGATGTAATATTATCTTGATATAATTTTTCGTACACTGACGTACAAAATACAGACATTGATACAACATCGTGTAATGATGGATACGTTTGCATTGTAAAATCCTGAGGAAATGGGACTGAAGTGGATAACTCAAATGAAGTGAATATTCAGGTTCCTCTTACGCTATGTGAATTGTGTGTGTGACAGAGCGTACATTAAAAAAAAAGGCAGCAGATGGGAGGTTAACATTACACTTGATACTTGAAAGTTAACCACTAACTTGTCTGTATCCACGTTCTGTACTGCTCTTCTGGCTTTTGTGCCAATTATATCAATTTTTATTGGTGTTTTCCCATCTCACATACTTGGTACACCATAACAACTAGAAATAATGCTTCAAATAATATACAAAGATTTATCTGCTGTGTTCCTTCACACTACAAGAACATAAATGATAAATTCTAGCATTTCAAAACAGAATATTGTTTATGCAGTAGTTGCATAGAAAATTCTAGAATTTCCATTCCACAATAACATACTTTACTCTGCTGAGAGGTACTACGAACTAGTAAGTAGGTATGATATGAGAAGTCAGGAAGAGTAATTCTAGACAAAGGAAAGTATGTTCTTCATTTTAAAATGGAAAAACAGCACAGAAATTAAGAATGATGTTAGGATGATCTTTAAAATGATGTTGCCCACATGTTTGATTATAAAGCTCAGACTGAAAACCCTGAATACATAACTATGGCAACTGAAGTCAGTGGGAGTTCAGGTGGTCATGAGACAGCTCTCAGTCAATCATACATATTCTCACCCATTTTTTCATGGCACCATATGCACCAAGTGCATATAATTAGCCAACCAAAAAAAAAAAAGTTATCAGCCTAAACACTAGTCACTGCTTGTTCACACAGTGCTAATACCAGAGCATCAAAAGAGACCAAAATCAGAACTTCAAGCAACAAGCTATTGTGGAAACAGTCCTTCAAATGTAACTTTACAAGACTGAAATATAAAACGTTCATTGCTGTCTAGAAATATTGTGTAAGATATTTTACAATCTTTAAGATTAGACACAGGAACATTACTACCTATAAAATGGAAGAAACTTGAACAGAGAAACTAACCCAGAAAAACATTATTACAAACACATAGAGATTTTACTTGCTGCATAGTACATCATGAATATGCCATATTAATTACTTTAAAATGCTAGAAAAACACAGTTCTTACAGTACCTCCGATTTACTTGCATCTCAAGTTGCTGTATTTTTTCCAAAAGCCCTTTTTCAGCAGCTTCCCTCTGTAATTCAAACTCTTTACAAGCAGTTTGTACTGCATCCTCTTTTTCACAATTGAGCTTCTGAATGAGCAACTGCCTGTCTTGTTCTTGGTTAGATACTAACAGTTCTTTCTCTTCCTCAAGCTTATGGATAATAGCTTCATATTTTTCCCGCTGCTCACAGAGAGACAATTTTTCTGTTTTTTCCTTTTCTAGGGCATTTGCTTCCAACTCTAACTTACTTTGTAGTTCTGTTATTTGCTCTGAAAGTCTTTTTTCTGCCTCAGAAGTTTTTTGATGAAGAAGTGTTACTTTATTTAGTTCAGTTCTAAGCAAATTTGACTCTTCTTCATATCTGTCTATCAGCTCAGAAATGCACTGATCTTTCTCAATTGTCATCAGAGTCCTTAGTTCTGATAAGCCCACTTGATATTCATCACTGTTAACTTGTATTTTACTATTTAATTTATCTATCTCCTTTTTTAAGCTTTCAGTCTCCTTATCAATTTGAGATTTTAAGTTCTCTTGTTGCTGGTGTCTGCTTTCTTCCAAAAGAAGCTTCATTTCATCAGTTTCTGCCTCCTTCAGGGCAAGTTCAACTTCTAATTTGCACCTCAGATCAGACAGATCTGATATTTTGAGTTGCAACTCTTCTACTTGCTGTTGTTTCTCTTGCACAATTACTGCATGAGATTCCTGCATTTGTTCAAGTCTCTGCTGATTCTCTTTTTTTAATTTATCTAAACAGTCCTTGTGCTCAGCTAGCACCTTCTCAAATTCCTGTAAATGTCTGGCTTGTAGGTTGTTTTCCAGTTCTTTTAAATGGCTTTGCTCTAAACTCTCAAGTTCTGCCCGCAGGAGTTGTAGTTTCTCATTGTTTTCAACGTGGAGTTTTTTCAAGTCTTCCAGTACTATCTCCCGTGACTGCCTCAGTTCCTTAATTTCACAACTTTGTGTCTCCATCTGGCATTCCAATTCAAGTAATTTCTGGTCTTTTTCATTCTGAAGGCAAACTACAGCTTCCTTCTCATTTTTCACCATTGCAAATTCATCATTCTTGTTCTGAATAACTTCCTCAAGGCCTAGTAAGTCACCTTTTAACTTTTTAATCTTCTTCTTATTTTCTTCACTATCCTCCACTAATTTACTAATTTTACTTTCATATTCACTTTTCAAAGACTGTAATTCTTTTTGATGTTTATCTTTTAGTGTTTGTTCAAGTGAAAGCTTTACCTTCTCAATGGTATTTACTATTTCTAATGAAGTGCATTTTAAAGAATTAGAAAAGTCACACTGTTCTCTTTGTACAAGTGTTCTAAAGTGGCAAAGATCTTCTTTTATACCTCTCAAATGTACCTTTGAGTCTTGAGCCATAACCCTACACTTCTCCACGCAAGCATTGAGAGATGCATTTTCTACTGAAACGTCTTTTACACCTGTATTTGTATCTTGCATACGTCTACTGTCTATTGCATTGATAACTGAAGAATAAAGAGATTCCACCATCATTTCTGGACTTTGTGGATCACTTATTACATTAGGAGATACTGGATTTTCTTCTATTACAAATTCATTTACTGCTGACATAAAGTCAGATTCTGGGCTTTCTGCTAATGAATCCAAATCTAACGATCCTTGCTTAAGAGCCTGCTCCAAGTTCGGATGAGCAATAGTTTCAAAATCAAAGGTATGAGCGTCAATGCTGTCTGGAGATAACTCTTCTAATGGAGCTGGGGGACACACAGGAGGACATAGGGGACCCTGAAGACTGAGTGATGGAGGAGTTCTTGGAGAGGTAGCAATTGCAGTGGCTGTTGTACTTTCCATCCTTGGTGTGGTAGCAGATTGCGGCGATGCTTGACTATTGGAGGCCTATAAGTTATAAAATATGAAACAAACGATTAACAACAAAGTAACAGGGAAAGCTGTTAATATTTTAAATTGATTAAAAGCTATCAGGCAAAACAGAAACTTTAAAAGTCAGCCTTGTTATCCGTATCAATCCAAAATACATACAACTAAAACTTCATTATTGCAGAAGTTCAGAGAGATTTTCACAAAGTTTCAAAACAACACAATTTTTAAATACATAAATATTAAATATTCATCTATCCAAAATTTCTGTATAGATCACGTAACTGTATTTGAAAGGGCTGAAACATGTTTGGATGACACAAAAGAACTGAAGTAATAGGTAATGGGCTTCATTCTCTAACAGCCTACTGATTTCAGTTTTCCGAGTAATTTTGTAGCTACAATATTTTTATTTTATTGTTGCTAATACTGCTAATAAAAATCAGTGTAGTCACTCTTAATATACCACACTATGAAGGCTTACAAAAAGCTTTCAGACAACAAAATTGTTGTCTACTAACATATCAAAAACATACATGAGAATTGTTCCACTTGTGAAAATATACAAGTAAGTACAGCATAATAAAGGACACATTCTAATTAAAAGCAACATTCTTACTTTTTAGAAAGCAAGACTTCACAGACTGAGATTTTTTCTCCTCCATGCTTCTCCTATCACTCCCAATTACTGTCATTTTGCATCTAGACCCTGAACACCACCAAACCTGATTCAGTAGCAAGAGATCATTCACTATTCAGCTGAAAAAGTAATGGTTAGTATAACCACCCCCAATCATCTATGAATATCAGTTTGTCAATCAATACAAAGACTAAAAAAAAAAGCTTCCCCACTTTCACAGATCTGTTCCCAAGTAATTCTGATCAATTCCAATGGATTTGATTATTAAAAGGCTAAAAATTTCCCTTCAAATCAATTAAACTTTATCTAATCACAATTAATTGGAAAAATCTTATTATCATCAGTTCTTCTTCATTACTATCGGAAATTATAAAGCAAGATCTTAAATGCCAGTGTATACTCTGTTGTAAATCCACACACAGTTTTGAAAGCCAATCTTTGCTATTTCAGAGACATCATACTTTTCTACACTGCCATGGAGTGTATGCCATGGAAATTCACTCCACAGAGTCAATTCAGCCAGTTTAATTTATCATAGCTATTAACAACTGTAACTGTTACACGCAGGCCAAGTTACATGCATTTATTTCTACGTACCTGAAATTCAGCAAAGCACCGCTTTGAAATGCTTTAAGAGAACACATCAACCTCAGCAAGACCTTAGAGACTGTGAAAACAGCCTGTGCTCTGTGATTTTCATGCTTCCCATATGTAACTAAAACTCAATTTAGCTTACAGTATGATGCATTTTACGAGATTACACTTCAGCTACAGATTTGCTTTACTATTTATTTAATGTTTAACAATTTACTGTTTGCAAGCTTTGTTTGTCAGAATAAGTGAAGTGTGTATTAAAATCCTCATATTTTACTATCTTCACATCTACCAGAACTAGGAAAAAATGGTTAACGTGTAATATAGTAGGCTGTTAACTACTAAATACAATAGGGAATATAAACGCTCACATGACAACAATATCAATTGCAGGTTCTTAGAAGAAAAACATAAGCCTTAAGCTTCAGCAAGTGCAGAATATGTACCAGTGGAAGCCAAAAAGCAACATACAGCCACAGTATCCACCAAGGATGCATCCCTGAACCAGCTTATAATAAGATGGATAGTGAAGCAATTTTCCCAACAAAAATTACAGTGAAATACACACAGTTAAAATACATAAGGAGAGTATCTGTGTCACACAGGATGAAGAGGTAAGAGCAGTATCATCAGGATCACGAACTGGAAGAAATGTTGAGCTTTCTGAATGGATCAATGTTCTGAAAGATCTCAGACACCTTGTCTGTAACATCATAGCCTAACCATTACTTTGCTTTTCAATCCTTCATCCTTGAAGGACTTGTTTGTCTTTATTATCTTATCATCTGAGTAACATGACCCTCTTGAAAAGAAGCTGTTCCTGAAGACTCATGGAAATATTTGCAGTAAAAGATTCCCATAAGATGTTCAGTCTCAAAGTGCTGGAGCTCTTTCAGAACAGCACTCTTCTCAAAAAAAGCCAACACTGCCTCCAGCTGATAATCCTGATGATCCTGCTTATGTTTCTTTTCCAAATTATCTGATGCTGTCTCCACTCATTTATATAATGTGCCTGGTTTTCTGTAGTACATCAGTTTTTACTGAAGAAACTTTCGCTATCCATTGAACTCACCTACCTGACTGTGGTCAGTTAGTGGAGACAGGCAATAAATGGTCAGCAACAAAACTCAAAAAAAACCCCAGACAGAAGTGATAGAAATCAGATTGCTGATGCATAAACAGCTGATTTTTGTTTACTTAGTCTTTTATAAATGGCTGCTACTAAAAAAGAGGACCCTCTTCTTCCCTGCACCATGTAGATGTGATTTTCATGGAAATACAGTGTGACTAACTGAATCCTGATCTGAGTTAGGACTAATCTATTTCCAGCTTTGATACTCATCTATTTAGCAAAGCTAGATTTACGCCTCACCTTTATTAGCCTTTGCATCTATATGAAAGTGAATGACACAACAATTCTGAAATCCAATGATGAAAATGCACTGTAAAAAATCCTTATGTTCATTATATACAAACTATTGTCTTTATTTATAAAAATGAGCACAGGATATGAGACCAAAAAAAAACTTAAAGGGAAATCCTCCTTTTGTTAAAGGTACTATTAATCCATGTTTTTCCCTTGGGTTTAATTTCAGCTTGTTGCTTATCTGAGAAAACTTAGAAAAATAAATGTTGAAGAATATATGACATATACGCCAATACATGTCTGGATTCAAACCATGTGTTTTAAGTGACAAACATTTAACATTGATAATCCAGAATTTAGCAGTAATAAAAGAATCACAGAAATTAGTAAGCACATGTTCAAAGAGCACTTCAAATACTTTAAGTATTAGAAGGCCCTACAGAAAGCCACATGCAAAGGAAAGATACTTCTGGCATGCCTGCAGAATCAGTCTAGAATGTAAAGAGTAAGGACATAGCATGAAGACCACCAACAGAAAACTGTCATTGTGTGGAGCAACTCTCTACTGAGCTTGATATCCTCATGACCTGAGGCTGTAACAAATTCCAAATCTCTGCAGTGGCCACTGGGAGCTGGGTCTTTAGTTAAGTGTACCAGATCACTGCCTAGTGAAGAGTTGAACCTCACATTTTGAGTAGCTGAAACAACATGGAACAGTTTGTTTACTGTCGCCTATTTCTCTAAGAAGCCCATGCCTCCCATCTATTTACAGGCAGCAATGTATGCATGTCATACACTGTAATTCCTACAGTGACAAAGGAAAAGGAGCCAAGAGTAAACAAAAAAAACCCAGAAAGTGGAGACAGAGAAGCAGAGGTACTTTTTAAGTTCTGAGGTGTTGCTGGATTACATGCCTTGTTCTAGTTATGTTACTATAATCATAGTCAAGGAATGGGGCTATTCTCAGGAAGGTTACAGTGTTTGAATTTCAAACTCAGCTAGAACAAGTGGTAGATTTATAATCTGATTTGAAAAGCCATCTTTTCTTACAGGAGAAACTTTTAATACCAAAGGATTGCATATGTTAATCACCTACTAACCGTGCAGGAGACACCTTAATCATATTACCTGACTCCTACAGGCACCCTAATTTTCTCCTGGACATCTTTAACCCAATCACTGATCTGCTTAAACTTTGTCTGTATTACAGAAATGAGAAGGCACAGCAATATCTTTGGTGTGAGACCATTAAATTACAAAGCACAAAGCTTTAAAGATGGAAGACATTTCAGATTTAAAGTTGTAACAAATTAAAAATTCACAACAATGTTCTTTAACTACTCTGACACAATACTGGAAAAAAAAAACCAGACATGCAGCAGAGAAGTGCATCATCATTAATGTTCTATGAACTTGAAAGCTGAAATAAAGCTTACTGTTATTAACGTACCCAGTACTGTACTGGATTTCCTGACTTACTCTTTGCTCATTTGTCCGCAGCCACAACTTTTCTTTCCTGCCTAAAAAGACTATCAAAATAGCAGCTGCTGTTGCTGATACAGTTAGGATGAACTTGCAGCTGACTCAGAGCTCAACTGCTGCAATCCCAACAAGCTACAGAAACTATCCTAGTCCAACTTAAAGAACCAGGTTTCTGCTGCCACTTGTATGGAATGGAAGGTTGCTGCCAAATGCGTCTCCTTAGGAACAACAAGACAAGAGCAACATTCTGCTATACGGGCAGCACTCGCCACCTTCACAGTGACCGTCAACTCTGCACAAAGCTGGGACTACATTTGACAGTTCACCAACTGAATGTGTAGGTGCATGAAGCTGTAGGCATCTTCAGGACTATCTTTAAATGTTTATTCATCCTTCTAATTAGATACTGCAAATTCCTAACAATACTAAGGATAAGAAAGGAACATTTTCCAATTATTTCGAAGTATTTCTACACAAAAAAGAACAGAGGAAAAAGTATAATTTAAAATACACTTCAAGATGAGCTGTGGAACAAAGCAGCACAGAGGAAGACCTAGTATCTTTCATCAAGTAATAACAAGAGCACTGTCATTCAGAAAGTAAAATATCTTTGACAGATCTATTTGCTTCAATTCCAGAAAAGAATCCTTGAATCATTGAAATTACACACAGAGATAGGTGTTTTCAAGATGACATCATGAATGGCCCAGCTCTTACTGCGCAATGCAATTTACTCTAAGGAAAGAGACAATTATCTAAATCTAAGCACTTGATGTTTCTGAGTCAGCCTAGTATCCAAACTGGTCAAAGCACAACACAAGAGCAGAGTGGAAAGAACAGATTCCCCAGACTTGGCAAGCATCTTTTCTGTGCAGCCAGATACTGATAAAAATTTCTCAGATAAGCAAACCTGAAACAAAAAGGGCAGGCCATCAAGATTTGAGTAAATAAGAAACCTGTTTATTTTTCTGTTGTTATTATGTGTATTTAATTAAAACTCACTCCTTTAATGCATTTCACATTAAAGGAGTTACATTCTTCTGAGATTCTGCAAGAATTCACATTTTTCTGACATTGCAAGCCTTAGTGAAAAATTAATTCATTAGAACACCTGTCACTACCCTGGTTTCTTATGAGACAAATTTCAGGATGGCCTAAATTGGTGGTGAATGCCTATATTTCAGAGCATGGTCTGTTGGAAGAACGTGTTCAGAAAACTCCCAGATTTCACAAGATTTATACCACTCCTAGCCATTTTGTTGGCTAATACTGTTGTCAGGCCCTAACACTCTTGTTCTTAATAGCCATTCATGTAAAAATCATATAAAGAGAGAAAAGAGCTCATAAGTTACGTGATGCACTCTGTACATTCTGTACGACAGGAGAAAAGAGCAGCCCAGATCTCATATTTTTAATACATATGAAAGATCACCAGCAAATCTCTTGTCCGTGTCCCAGAGGAATAAGATGATAGAGGTCTCTGTATCAACTGGTTTAAGTAGGAATTTGCTAATTCAAAATTGAACATCCACATAATCTTCTAGTCCAAGTGCATACAAACACACCGTAGACAATAACATGGAGTCCCACAAAAATATCACCTTTCTCCTAAAGCAAAACTGTTAAAGAAACCTTATTTGAACAAGTCAAATTCTCCTGAAGTTTTAAGTATTGCTAAATTCACCCAGAGTTTCACTGGGACAGGCTACAGTCACAAGCAAAAGGGTCCCTATTTGGGGTATAAAGTTAGAGGCTGAATGCACAGAAGCAATCAAAAGTGACTGGCAGAAAAAGAGTTTCTAGGAGAAAGAACCTGCTTGACAGGCTGAGGAAAACAGGGAAGAGATCTTTCTGCCATCTGTTCTTTCTATACACAAGATAAAAGGACTGCACATATTTTTCCCCAAAAGCAGAACTGAAACAAAAGAGTAGGTTTTCAGTTTTCAGGCTAACAGGGACAACCAGCCAAGACCCTAAATTCTTCTTAACTGTTTGTGCTTAAAGGACCTAAGCAGCAATGCAGAAATCTGGAGAAGTAACAAAAATTTCATTAAATACGAACTAAAGTGACTAAGGCAAAATGCACACATTCTGCACACAGAAGCTTGGGAAAGTACCAGAAAACCAGAAGTATTAACAGAATAATTCTATTTCTACAATTTCTGTGGAATATAAGCATCTATTAAATGTTAAGAAGATATTCAATATTGCTCAACTATACTCTAGATAGAAACTTTTTTTTTATTCCAGATGTAAAGATAAGTTGATCTCATAACTGCCAAAATGATACAGTTTCCTTTATAATCATGTTCTGGTAAATATTCTGAAATTTTGAGCTCTTCAACAAGTAAAGCGAGTCTTTCTGAAATGGCTGATGAAACAGTATTATTAAAATAGTCTACTCATTTGAATAAAATATTCTCTCGGTAAAGAAAAACAAAAATACCTTTTGTTCATTCAGCAGGTCTGTAATGGTTTGTGACATTTCATCAAAACTCTGTGCTGCCTTTACCAGGTTATGTAGACCACGTACATGCTGGTGAAGAGGTTCAAAGTCACAAAGCATGGGAACCCTGAAAAATAGTACAGGATTAAATTATTTTCCACACTGTTAATCTAATATTCAAATACATCATTATGTGTCTATTTCAAGAAGACTAAGCTTCCCTCTGTATAAGGTTTGTAGTTTCTTCATTTCATCTTTCACATAGAAAATCCACTAAGAGCATCTGGTATTTGTGTTCTAAATTAGGAACTTAAGAGCTTTTAAGGAGTAAACACATTGATGAGGAAGTAATATGTCAGACACTTTCCTTCTGAGAAAAAACATTTACCAGTAGTACTTAGAGTTACAATAACAGTGAGACAATCAATAGTGATTAGATCTGTAATTGAGGCACTTATGTTTTGCAAATGACTCTAATTCTTCTCTCCAGTTGGACTGTCTCCAACCCAGCTCTTCCTCTGAAGTAGTTATTAATTCTCCACTATTTATTTTAGTGATAGTAACCCCAATTAAAAGGCTGAATAATGTGTCAGGATCATATTGCAAGTCTTGCAAGATAAGATTTCCATTGCAAGTTTTCTAAACCTGTGGAAAAGCAAAATTAATGTATTTTTCTTCAGAGTCTGTGTATCTAGAATTTTTAATTTTTGAATTTTTGTTCAGGAATAGCTCCACTGAAATAATGAAACAGGATTTCACTTACACTAGCAACATAAAGAAAGCAGATTACACTTTAATGTATTTAGCATTCTCTATTCTATATACAGGGCAAGCGGTATCTAGCATCTCCTTGTAGAATTAAGGTTTCAGTACTTGTTCAAACATATAATTTCCAAAGACTGAAGCACTGTTAGTAAATAGAAGCATGAATTTAGGGGTTTGGTGCTGATGGAAGAGGACTTTACACTAAGTCTCAGTTTGCCCATTGCTTGCTCTTCAGATGTCAAATGAAAATACAAAAGAATTTTGTATTTTCTGCTTTGAAGTTTCTTCTGAAGTTCAGTGTCTACCAAGACATATGACACCTTTGCCCACTCCACCACTATCATTAGTATTTCCATCAAATGCAATCCTGAGCCCAGAAACCAGGAGGAACATGACATAATCCCACCTTTGTTGCCATCAAGTGGAAAGCTATGTCACTACAATTCAGACCGACTAAAACAGTTTTATTAGTAACCAGTTTTCTGACAATAGAACGGCAAGAATTCTTCCTGAACTCAGTCCAAACTTTCCAGGAAGGTCATAAAATTCTCACAACCCCCCAAAATCAGGCAGAAGTATCATATACTTTGATATTATACTAGAGCTTGCATATTTTTTTCCTGCAGAATCCACCGTTAAACAGACCAAACTCACACTTATTTTTAATTCCAGCAGCAATACCACAAGGATGACCAGGAATTCTGAATCAAAAGAATGCTAGTACAAAATAGAAGTGACAAATGCAGCGAATTCAGCTTCTGCACTGTGCACCAATAATAGCTATCAGGCTGGTACTGTTGGTGAACCTGAGAGGTGACAGCAGAGCATCCTCCTTTTGGATTTACCTCATCATCCTTTGTGGGATTGTGGCCTTGGGGCTTAAAAAAAAAACGAAAGAAAAAAAAAACAAAACAGAATCCCAGTGAATCTCTAACTTCTAAGAGAAGATAAATGCAGCACCTGATTGTGGTCATACTGATAGAACCTTACATAGAACTTGCTACTGTCTGATTCTTGTCCATTATCATGGTTAGCAATTCTCTGCTGCAGGTTTAAGACATATGAATTTGAAATCTCACTTTAACAGTCAACTTTTCCAGAAAGACATGTCCAAGTTCTAGGTAAGAAACTAATCCTGTCAAGTTGCCTGAGAGAGAAAACGGTAGCTCTTCCTGTCTACGTTTGCCCGTCTCCCTCATCGTTGGGAGAAGAGACACATGAAAATAAAACTTGGCTCAAAATGACAGACTTCCACAGACAGCACAGGCACTTAGAGAATACACCTTTTAGTAAAATAGGTCTGTCCGAGAAAAAGTAATAATTGAATAGAGGAGATCTCTATGATCTCATGCTGGGCTAAAGAATTATCCCCTCCAGAATGTCACCAAAAAAAAAAAAAAAAATCTACTTCTGACCTGACAAAAAGTTATGAATTTATTTCAAGTTAAAAGTGACAACAAATTTCCTTGGTTATTAGCTCTAACACAGCTCAGAGGAACATCCAACATCCTTTACAACTCAATACAGAACACATCTGTTCAATTCTCCTCAATTTGAATGCATGAAGTGTATAAGTAACACGTATTCTCCACTAAGTCAGTGAAGACTATTGCTTCCAACTGATACCAGTTCAAAAAAATAACTTGCCTGTTCCTTAAGAAAAATGACCTCGCAGGGAAGGAATGGTTAGGAGCAGGGTCAAGAAGGTTAGAAGCAAGAGGAAGCTATTTTCATAACATAAAAAGTTAAAAAAAGTGCTTTACCTGAGTAATGGCTGTACTTCTGACGGACAAAAAGACTGCAAAAACTGCAAGTCACTTAGTGAAATATCTGGAAGCTCACTGTCAAATCTGCGAGGTTTTCGTGTCTGTAAAAGAAGAAATTAATTTGTTGATAAGGTAAATAATTATCAAGGACAACTAAAGAAGGATTAAAAAGAGCTTAATTAATAACACAGAAAAGTTGGTATTAAACTGCTGTGTCTCAAAAGATTTCATATTCCTTTTTAAAAGAGCCATGCGTGGCCCCACCCTCCTAACAAAAATTATTTAAAATTTAGTCATTAATCTATCCACATTGCCTTGGGCAGCAGAATGGTGCATTTCAGTTGGAAGGAACCTCAACAATCATCTAGCCCAACTTCATCTCTATTATCAAGAGTCATAAACATTAAGGATGTTTAAAAAGTTAAGGGATAAGAGATGGCACTGAAGTGTTATTTATTGTGCTGCTAAACATATAGTTAAGTATTAATTCAGTTCAGCAATCAAAACACTGAAATGAGTAGCATTCTTCTTTTTCAAAGTATCCTTTAAAAAAAAAGCCACAAAGGAGAAGCTTAAAAGGTTAATTGAGGCAAAGTGAGATGGCAAAATCAGAATCAAGGGGAGTTATTTTGCTTGAATTAACCAAGCTGTATTAAATCACAGTTAACAGGTAATGCTTAATTAAAGTTATATTTTTTCACCCCTTATGTTAACAGCCAATAGAGATGAAAACGCTTTTCCACTCATCCAGTGATTATAGAAAATACAACAAAAAAAAACTTTTACTGCCTTTTACCATCATATTAGTTTTATAGCTTTATTATTCAGAGAAGAGAATTAGATGGATCAAATTATCCCCCCCAGGCTTCTTTTTTCTGATTACTAATAGCAATTTTTTTGTTCAATACTGCAGTCCTTGTTAAAAAGGAGTACTGAGTACACATTTCCTCTCCCACTACACTGCAAAGTTATGAACCAACATCAATAAAGGTCACTTGAAATAGCAAAGAAAAAACTTTGAGCTACTGTTCAATTGTGTCAGAGCAACCTGACAGGCACAGCACTTGAAATTAATTAAGTTTAAGTTTTCAATTTATAAAAGTATTGTTTATAAAAATGAACTAAAGCCCAAAAATGACTGAGTACATACACAAAAGGATGGAGGCCAGGAGTCAAGTCCTCTAAACAATCGATTCCTTAGAAAAGACTTCCCTGAGCAAAGAAAAAATAGTTATTTTAAAGAAAGAAATGCAACATACAAAAATGCTTCAAGAGAAAACCAGTTAAGATACTGCAGATTAAAGAGCTGAATTAAATTCAAAAGCATTACTAACTATGCCATTTCTTGACAACCTAAATATTGCAAGTGACAGAACTTCTTGCAAACCCCACCATTCAAGCAGAACTTCTCACTTCATCGAAGACTTTTTGCTTAATGCTCAACCCTGTAAAAGCCTCAACTCCTTTTTCAAATTTGCACTGTATTCTTTCTAATCTCCTTTCCAAAATACTAATAATCTTTCATTCAATTTTCTTATTTTAGCAGTTCCTTCAGAACACACGTTGCAGACTTTACAGTGGTAAAAAAAAATTCTGTCATCAGCAACTTCATTTTCATTTTTAATGTATCTTTTTTTTAACTTTTGGTCAAGCTTTTGAGATATAGGTCTTCGTTCTTGGTTGTTTTTTTTTTTTTTTTTTTTTTTTTTTTTTCTGAAGTAGTGCAGAGAAACTTGTAGCACTACCCAAATATTCAGTACTGGTTTTCAGTGTTACTGAAAGGAACAGTAAAGCTTGCAGACCACATTCAAACAGAAACTGCATTCAATTGTAATAACTGGAAGTCTTATTGTTTATGAGCATTAAATTACAACTTTTACACGTTTTGGGATGATCTATATGGAGTGGTTCATTAATTTGATTACTAGAAATATATTCTGTTCAAAGTATGACCACCTGCATGTAAGCAACAGAAAATAATACAATTAAACAGGTATTTAAAGTACAACATAATAAAAGTATTTAAACTACGAAGGCAAAAGTCACTTAACTATAATTCTGATCTCACAGAAGATTAAGTACTTACTGAACAGTTTACCAAAAGATTCCCTTTTTGCCTTTTCAGCTTCATAGAGGTGTTTCCCATCCTTTATTAAAGCACCCGCCCACTGTAAAAGGCAAAAACACATCGTTAGTTGTTAATTTATATGTTGACACAAAGGTTTGGTCTCAAAGTTTTACTTACTTACCTCCCTGTAGTGTTTTATGAACATTTTTCTCCTCACAACCTCAACAACAGCTAGACAGTACATCTGAGGAACAGTACTGAGAGCCTCTACGACCTTGACCCTCTCCAGGAGCTCTGTTACAAGACGAAGCAATGCTTGTAGTTTCTCTCCATCTTGGTCAGCATGAAGCATTACAAAACAACACCACCTACAAGAGTAGGTTACACTTTAAAAGATGACAACTTAGTCCTCTTTTCTGCATTTAAATTTCATCAAGATTAGCAACACGTCTGGATGAACTGAACAATGACACAATTCTATGCAGAAGAAGAACAGGATATCTCAAAGTACTAAGAAATTCAGAATTCAGTAGTCACCTTGAGGTTTCCTGTTAATTTTTCACAGTAAGATATCCACATCAGTGCTCAAAAAATGAACACTTACTATCATTTGAGCTAAGGTAGTCGGGCTAATAATGCTCTTAGCATACATAACCTTGAGAGGAATGATAATGTAACTTTCTCCAGAAGAATTTTTAAAAAAGCTGGTACAGCTAAAGCAAAGACTAGGGGTTTTTTTTATAAATTTTGGAAATACTTACTGAAAAGCATAAGCAAGAAATATTAAGGGTAGGGATACTGTCAAAGAAATAAGATCAAAACACTGTTTGGGAAGTTCACATCATCTACTTGCGCCCTACAGATAACAGCCCCTGTAATATTAAAATTTTCACACCTCATAACCACACCTTAAATCATCTTATTACACAATGAATACATTAATTTCAAGCACAGCCACACAACATAACTAAATAACAGGATAACACTACTGAAAAGGTGATCATCTGACATGTTCGAGGGGAAAGATTACAGCAACTTTGCCAGCACAGAAGGCCTAAGGTGGATGCATACCTTGCAAGTAAGAAGAAATAATAGTAATTGTTTTTATTGCATTTTGATTTACCATAAATTCAAACAAGTCAACATCAAGCAACCAGGAACATATAGTAACAGATAAAACTACAAGACACGCACTGTTGACTGTCCCATAGTAAAGAATGGTAAGAAATAAAATAAGTGCATTATATGAGGTCAAGAAGCAGCCAGTTCAAAACACAAAGGGAAGTATGTTTTCCACACAACACATAGTTAAGTTGCAGAACGTGCAAAAAAACAAAAAATAAAACCACAAACCCCCCAAGTTTGTGGATTCAAAAAAGTTGGGTAAGTTCAAGGAAAAACTCTCCATCAGCCATTAAACACATAAGAGCTAGAAGAGCTGCTTCCAGATCAGATAAGAATGTTCTTCTCTAAGAATATTTAGATAATTTAGATATAGTTGAATTTATGTTCTTTCCTCATTATTGGACTCCCTTTATGATCATTTGCTACTAACTGCTACTGAAGACAAACTAGAACCACCTTTGGTTTGACCCAAAATACAGTGGGGGTTTTTGGTATGTTTGTTTTGTGATTGGATTTTTTTGGTTTTGTTTTGGTTGTTGTTTGGTTTTGTTTGGGTTTTTTTTGTTCCCCTCCCCCCCCCTTTAGGAGTGAAGTAAGCATAGCTTGTTGATTTTTTAATTTTTTTTTTGAAAAAAAAGCAACACCTGTGCTTTATTCTTCTCTTCAGATCTGTCCTCCTTGCATTCACACTCCATGCCACTAGCTTATTCCTCCCCAAAGGGATGCAAGTATTTTTCTTTAATAACTCATGAATTAAGTGTACATTACAAAAATATTTTAATATATAGGAAATGAAAGTGATATTTATGGTATTCTAGATTTTACGTACTATGCCTAAATACCTGCTACAGTGGAAAAAAAAGTAATCTTTCTATTAGGCTAAGAGGAGATGCATACGCAGAGACAGATAAATTCACATTTTGATTTACCTAGCAGTAATTTATTTCACAAACACAACAGGATCTTTGTCACTAGTGCACTGCTGATTCTTCCTGCACCTTGTATCTGCCTTGTCTACACAAACTACAATCCCTTAAAATAAAAAAAAAAAACCAACAAAAAAACCAAACCCAAACCCAAATCCAACAAATAACATCTTCTCGATGGATATCCAGGATGCAAGTCTACCAGGGTCATGACATTGCCTAATTATTTGCTGCTAGTACAAACTATTTTTTGTTCCAAAAAACATTAAATTCTCTATACCTTTTCTATGTATCTGACATGACAAACTATCTAAATCATAATTATTGAAGTGCAGTAGTGCGGAAAGCTATTTCTCACTGAGCAATATAGACGTCTTCCTGCCTTTCATGTTATACAGTAATGATACTTAGACATACACAAAAAAAAAAATCACCATTTTTACTGCCTGTGACTGGATATAATTATTTATCATGATCTACAAGTGTAACACACTACTGGCATGTTTTTCTGCTTTGATGTTATTACAAGCCATTGAAGAGTGTTTCACTTATGCTTATTCTTTAAAAACATTAGTGTAATTGCTAGCCAAATTTTTAATAAGATACTGGTAGCTTCTGAGGTTCATGAGAGGCAAGGGGACTGTAGCTTCTTGAATACTGTTTTATTGGCATGAAGACAGCTTAAACTCCAAGAAAAGCTTCTCTCAAAATAATATCTTGTTCCACACTTGCATATAACTTCATATACAAATGGAAGTGATCCAGCTTTTAGATTCTCTTGCAGAAGAGCTCTATGCTTTACCAAAGATTTTCTTATGAGACACATTCTTTAAACAGTCTTGATGCAAATGGAAGCAATATAAACTTAAGAAGTTGTAACTTACTTCAGTCTGACTTGTAGATTATTTGCAAGCTCCTGTTTGGCAGTGGTACATTTCTGTTTAATATCTAACAGTTTTCTGTGATTAGTTAACATAATCATCAGCTGATTTGCATGACTCAAACACAAGTCAGGCAGCACAGAAGGATCTTTCAAGTTCTCAGCTCTTTTCTGATTAGCCAAGAATCCCTAGAGGAAGAGACACATTTGTTAAACAAGCTTTGTGACAATCAAAAAGCATGGGAAGTGATCCATCCTCTCTGCAAGAATGCAAGCATTTTAATTAACTTACTGTAAACATTCAGGAGTATAACAGAACACTACATAGACAAGTGTCAAAGTTGCTTTCATTTCATTCTATAAACCAGTCCAAATGAATTTAATCTGATGTTTCTCTTCCAAACAGTAACTATACACACCTAACCAACACCAGTTAAAAACCACAACAGTTAATGCAGTAGAAAAATAGCTACTAGAATGGAGGAGATCAACTATCATTCTTATTTCTACAAACAACCAGCTTGTTAATTTCTGGCATATGCAAGACTTAATATCAGCTTAGAGCATACTCAGTACTACTGTGGGCTACAGAAAATACTTTTTGCATGAAGAAACTCATACATGACACTAGTCCTTCTTGAGAGCCAAGATCACAGCCAAACATCTTATTTGCATGAAGGAGTTAGGTACAGAAAAGAACTAGCTGTTGTGGATGGTAACAGGCAGCCCCTAGAAAGGTCAGGGGACAGAATAGGGAAGATAAACTGCTTAAGGTAAACATGTCTTAGATGAGTGATCACAGTTCCACAAACTCATTTATTAAGCCTTTCTTTTCTTAATAGAGCATTTAAAACCAGACAAGTTTTCAAGTGTTCCTTTCTGAAGCTGAGGTTGATGAGAACAGTAAGCCATAGTGTTACATAAGACTGATGAAAAATAAAAGCCTTGCTTTATGTGCATTATCAAATCAGCAATCTTGTCATAAGATACTATGAAACACATTTGCAAAGCATTCAATAAATATTTATACCCTAGTGAGAACAGCATGGAAATCAAAGTAAGTATCAAACAAGTATATTTAATGTATTTAGAAGGAAAAGGAAGAAGATACACGTTGAAGATGAAATACTGAAGATTCAGCAGTTTACTAAACTTTGAGTAATTTATGTACTAAATGAGCAAGATTCACACACACCCTTTGTGAAACAACAGCAGGCTGCAAACATTTTAACTGTATTAGCCAAACCAGGTGAATGGGGAATCAGTAAAGGTGGAAAGAACCATTATTGAGATGAAGACGACAGGCCCATGAAAAGAACTTGGGTTGTTTCATCAAGGAGAACAAAGACACTGAAGAAAAACGCTGTGATAATCACTAGGGAATTGCTAAGCACCAAAATCAAAGGCAGTTTAGGCATAAGAACATATAGCCAAGAAATAGACAGAGCTAAGAGTACTTTCAGAAACTGTGATTAGCTGATGTTTATAAACACGAGGACAACCAGATTCTATACAGTTTTGCAACAGGAATAAAAAAGTCAAGAAAATAACTGCTTTTAAATAGTGGCTCAGTAAGCTTTTTAAGTCAATCACATGGCACGGAGCCTGAAGTTACACAAAACTGCATGCAGTAAGCCAGAAAATCCCTTCCAGCTTTACTCTCAGTTCCAAAAGACTATTCATAAATTTGAGCATCTTTTGCCATTTCATTATTTGTGGATCCATAAAATTTAATAATAAACAGAATTTAAACTAAAATTACTGTAGTATGCGAATCAATAAAAGAATCTCAGCTTAGTAGAATTACTGTAACCTGAGGAGGAGGGAACCCCAGTAAATTGTGGAAGAATACAAGGTCTAAATAATCAACTGTTCTCACAAGTTCATGCCTTTCTAGCCCAGAAGAGATGACAGGATTCATTACATGAGCATCACAGTCAAACTAAGAAGGGTCCTGAAAAACAGGCAGGATAATGCCTGTGTGGATTTTTCCCAATGAGTACTTCCCAATCAAAGAATAAAAAATAAAAGATATTTAAAAACATTTTAGACTAAAGTTCAAACAACCAACATGGAAGTGTGACAGTCTGATGTAATAAGCAGCTGAGGAGACCCCACTATAAACCTTTAACAAGAAGCAGAAGGGAAATGACTAAGGCCAGCTGCAAACCAGGATTTTTATGATTCTGACAGAGCTAACAAGACTAACATTTGTATGAATCTAACTGACGGAAATGCAATTTGATGTAATGAATGGTTTGAAAAGCTACACTACTAATAGGGCAAATTAAAGAAAAACAGATCTTGCTGGAGAAACGCTAGAAAGTATAAGCTATTGGGCAGAATCCCGCTGAAAGATTAATGAGGCTGCAAACCTTTTAGAGGCATACTCTTGTTACCTAATGCCACCTACTGACTGACATTCTATATGCTTATGTCACAAATCCCAGCTTCCACAGAGAAAAATAGCTTTTGAATTTAACAAAGCAGCTTTTCTTACTAAATGTTAGGGGGTGGAGATCAACTGTTGAACTACATAACTCAACATGTAATTTTTCATATTCAAAAGGCTGTTTAGTGGTCAGTTCATCGAAACAAAAGAACAATTAAGAGGCAGGTCCACAAACAGGGCCTAAGCAATGAGGCCTGCTAGCAGCAGATGACTTTGTTTGATAAGTTGCTTTCAATTTTTAGAATGAAACTGAGGCTGGAGTAGAAAGTTAACTCAAATTCTGGACAGAACATCTGCTTTTTGTGGCTTGGGTAAAATAAGCCTACAGCTTCCAATACATACACTGCCAATGGAATTACTGTTCAGACATTCCTTGTCTTGTTCTGTAAAGTACATCCACTTCTTTACAAACAGAAATAATTCACTGCTGAAAGGTGTGACATTATAAGTTGGGTTTTTGTTTTCAGGTAACACCAAATAGTAGCAGTTATTACCCAACTTGCAAACACTGCCTTTAAAAGCATGTAAGTCCTCATCTATATATGGTCTACTGTTGACAAAAAGTTGTCTGCTCTTAAATGTAGCTGTAAGCCAAGTGGAATTTAGACAAATTTGATAGAGATATGTACAGATACTATGATGATGTTTAAGCCAGATGTTTTCATTTCCTTATGCTCATTAAAGGATATTTAAAAACATCTATGTTCAAATAAAAGTATCGACAAAGTTTATAGCTTAGAGAACTTCAACAAATCCTGTCTTCATTAGCAGCTTTCTACATTAATGCGCAAAATGTTAATGCTAATACAGCATTACCTCTTTTTAAACCATTCAGTAGATTTAACAAGATATACCTTAGCACAACAAGAAACACCTTTAGGAGTTTATAAGTTTCACTATATTTTAAGTGATGCTTACTCATCCTGAAGAAATAATTTCTATAATAAAAATAAACTAAATATATTCTATTCCAGAACCAATGCCACATCAGAAGCCAGCAATTTTACACCAGTGCTTTGATGAGAATGCTGATTGGCTGAATTAGCATTTAATGTATCTTTCCAAATTATAACCAAAAGAATGTTGACAGAAATACTATAGGTACAAAAAGGTACAGCTTAATATGCAGTTGACAAAGTTGCAGTGAACTGCAGCTCTGCACATTTCTAGTGCATTAAGTCTAGAATATTTTAAGACAACTTTATTTTGTAGAATGACTTTTTCTCCAATATAGATGAAGCAACATAAATGTAAGCCCTATATTTAAGTTCTGGTGCTGTCCTCCACCCATTGTTGCATTTTCAACTATTTTTAGTTCTTAGTTGGAGTTATTATCTGGAAAAGTGACCACAAGATGTAAAACTACCAATATCTAAATGACAAATTATTATGAATACAGCACGCTTTGGGGCATCTCCGGTGTGATAAAATTGAAAATTATCTTCCATTAATTATTTTGTTGCAATCTGTAACAGCATATATGTATCAAAAAATCTACCATCTTCCAATATTACACACTCAAACGTATATTACCTGAGCAAGTTCTTTTTGTTCATTCACCAGTCTGCTGCAGCTTGCTATCATCTGGTCCAATGCATAGAGCCTATCCTCAAGGCCTTTAATAGCCTTCATGTTCTGATTATCTAGTTTAGCAATAGTTTGTCGACATTCTGCCAGAAAGGGCTGGATGATCCTTGGGTCAAGCTAGGGAAAAAAAAATAGAGTTTATTAGCAGTTGATATATAGAAAGGCGACATGCGCCAGCTACAGCAATTTTTATAGCTTTTAAAAAAAATAATAAATTAAATCAAACATGCCTATATCTGTCACCTGCTTCAGAATTCTGAGTTAGTAAGTCTGTGGATTTTACATCAGCATGAATTTCTTTGAACCAGACCATCATGCAAATCAGGACCTTTAGAAGGGGAAAAGACATTAGTTAAGGGTTAAGGCAGGGTCTAGGGGGAAAAGGCAGTTTAAAGATAATGGACACAGCCTACACTGGAACAGAGTTCATTGACCTAAAAATCAAAACAAGCCATGAATGCAACCCAATGGAAAGTGCAGCAGGGAGGGCAGTGGGAAAAATCTGCAAGATCCATTAGCCTTTTCCAACTAAACGAATGCTTTAACTGATTCCTTAAAAAAATCAGTTTTAAGTTACTAGAAAGCAAGCTATGGAAAAAGAATACCTTTGCAGTACTTTTTGCTAATGTTTTTCCTAATAAACGTACATTTTCTTTAAATTATTTCATCATATTCCTTCACAGGCCACTACCCGGAAAAAAAGTGCTTGAAACCTTAGGAGGGTACCAATGTCCGCAGATATTACGTGTGACTCTTTCAAGTTTCACTATAAGGGCAGCAAAATATATTAGCCTGTTTCCCTAGATGTAAAAGCAACACGAGTAATTGCAGTAGCTTACACAGGACAGAGTTTAGTCTAAAACTGGGATAAATTAATAGGAAGATAACACAAAAGTCATTAGGTGAAAGCAGAATATGAATAAATTTATCCAAATGGTTCTGGTAAGCCATCTATTATGAGAGAATAAAGTGGAAAGTCTTATCCCATGAGGTCATACTTGTCACAACATGGGCTTCTTCTATCAACATGCAGGGTTAATGCCACTCATCACAGAGCACACGAGTTAACTCTCAGAAAAGAAGTCACTTATATGAATCAATATTAGCATAAATAGAAGTACCATTTTCCCCTCATTCTACTATTTAACTGTACAAAAGCTTTCATACACAGCAGTTTTTATTCTGGAAACACCCTTCCCAGGTATAGAGAGAGGTAAAGCATTACAAATTAAGGAGCAACTTTAAAGAATACATCTTTCATTCTCTTCAAACAAACAAACAAAAAAAAGCAAACACAAACAAGCAAGACTGTAAAGGAAAGTACTAAAAGCTGGTAATTAGCCCAGAACTTTCAGAATAAATAATGTTATGAATAGCTTGACAAAATACATCAAAGTTCTGTGAAAACTGCAAAGGTCAATTTTCAGCATGTTATGGTCCTATGAATCTTGATCTGATCAAGTGTCCATCTTCAAGAAGCAGAAATAGCCTCTGGAATTAAATCTGACTGTTTTCATAGGATCACCTCCACTGCCAGCACTGCTCCCCTGTGACATCCAGAATTACTCAACCACAGCATCCTGAACAGTTCCTTGGTAGACAAAATACTAAAGAGCAGTATGGTGTGGTGATGTTTCTTTTTCTTTTTTTTTTTTCTTTTTACCTTCATAAACTAATTTTCTTCTTATGGGGAAAAGCCTACTCCTCTCATTTCACTCTGTAATTTATTTCCTCCATCAACTCATGTTATCCCATCTTTGACCTAATTGCATCCGTACCACTCAGCTCTACTTTCACTGCTAGATAATACTGCTATCCTCATCTTAAAAGGCAAAAAAAGGAAAAGACTTCTAAGTGGCTATGACAGCACTTAACAGAAACATCTGGTTAGCTCCTACTCACCCACTGCTTTTGCTGCACCCAGGTTACTGCAATTAAAAGTATCATTTTCTAGGAAGACCTAGTGGTTAGGAGAGCCAAGTATCCAGTTAAACTAGCATGATACACCAGTTCTGCCAAGACTTTCAGTATCAAAGATATAAAGCTCACAACAGATGCTTTACACCTTCATGAAAATCCTACCTGAATTCAGAGTTTTAATTAAGAATTGCAATCACAAAGCGTTTCTATTGTTCATATTTCTAGGAAGGAAAGAGCATGGAGAAAATGCGGGGGAAAGCCATAGAAAAACCACTAGTGTCATTTTATCCTAGCTTGCTATGTTAAAGGATGATCTCAAGTAAATATTAAAAGAACAATCATGTTGCGAGGTATTTCTTCAGTATTTTCTTTTCCTTTTCAGCTACAGGACAATTCTGTTCTAAACCAAATCCTACATCAATGGTAGACAAAAATTAATCAATCCTTTGTTTGTGCTCCCATCAAAACAGGGTAAATTAATGTTTTCCTAAGGAAACTTAGGAGCTACCACATTACTTCATTGCTTTGGATTTTTTTGTGAACAGAAATAGAAAAACATTGATCAATTACAGTTGTTCTGCTAGTGGCCAGAATAGACTGACTAAAGCATTTTCCCTACCTGCCAATTCTGCTTCTACCAAGAAAACAAAAAGAAAACAAAACCTCAATTTTTGCAGAAGCAATCACGTTTTTTCCATAGCTACACAAACCAGTTTAAGTTATAAAACAATTACAATAGTTTAAACAAAGGATTTCTGTCTAATCTTGGATAAGGCAAGGACAGAAAAGCAAGACAGCCTCTCTGAAACATGTGATGTATGTCAGACACCTTACAAGCAAAAGCACATTAAGTATATAACTAAAGTAGTTATTTTTTTCATTTTTGTATCTTCAGTATCTCTGTAATTTATTTGGAAGCAACAGTTTAACGTCTGTCTCTTAAAATACTGATTTTTAAGAGGCTTTACCTTTGTGCCCTTTTAATGTGTTGTACAAAGTGAATTCAGTTGCTCACAGCTGAACTACTGGGTTTTATTACTCTTGCTTTAGGCTCATGGAAAGCCCTGTAGCGTTGCTGTACAAGCAGTACAGAGAGGACTGTCTCAGACTCAACAATTAGGAAGTCTTTTACACAGAAAAGTATTTGTTTTGCTAAAGAAAAAAAAAAAGCTTGTAACATCCTATCTTCCTCTTAGCCTTTTCTGTATTACTAAAATTTAAGACAGCTGAAACTCTTAAGAAGCCCTTAATAGCAAGTCAAATTCCCCAACTACTTTTAAAACAGAATTTAAAAAAACCAAAAAACCAACTATGTACAGAACTGACCACATCATAATGATCCCTACAATAGATGGGGTTCAGACATAACTGAGACAGTCTTCCAAGTCCTACCTTATGGAGGAAATAAGGTATCAGAGACATTGAGCAAATAAAGCTATTTCTCTTGTATCTTGAATTGTAACAGTACAAAATTGTACATATGCAGCAAACAAGTTTAGACAATGTAAGAACTGTAAGCTATGGTGAAAACAAAGAAAGAAGGAAACCTCTAGGCAATGGGTTTTTGAAAGGTTATAATGCCTGACAGTTAAAATAATCTTTTAGAAAGTAAAGAGAGTGATCAATGTTTTATTCTGCCACCTGCAGATATACAAACAGACATGCTGGGCTCCTTTGAGTGAATCTGTATCCACCTCATATGGAATGCATACATATATATAGTATGTAAATCTATCACAATTAACCACACTGATTTGTCCAATATTTTAACAGAGGCTTCAGTATTTTCAACAACATTAACTTCGGCCCAGGAAAATAGTTACTTTCATTACTAGAATAACTTTTACGAAAAAGGCAAAGAAGGAAGAGAAGTAAAGTCACTTTGCTTATACAATACAAGAAGTTACCATCTTTCCAACAGGGTTGGCTATTTGAGAAACAAGCCAGGTAACAAGCATTCTCTATGAAATTACATATTTCCCTAAAGACCAAATTCTTAACACTCAAGAACTCTTAAGTTACTTCCCACACCCCCACCACCCACCCCACTCCAGCTTCTGCTTTGGTCTCTATTCAGAAAGTTATTCAAGAAATAACTAATTAGAAAAAGTTGAGTCGCTTCAAGAGGACTGTCTATGGAAAATAAACAGCAACAGCAACTTAAATTTAAAAAAAAATAAAATCAGTAACTTACCCTGCTCATAGAATCAAAACATTTTCTGACCAGTGATTCAACATCGTTAGGTCTATCTTGAACATTTATCCAGTCTAACAATGACACATTGAAGGAAGGCTGATCATCATCTTTCAATTCTACTGACGTTTCATTGTCCCGAACAGCAGTCATTTGACCAGATTCTTTATCACCTTTAACGTTTTCAGGATCTGTGCCTTCCAAAGCCGCATGTTCAACTGACTTGCAAAACGAGGCTAACATTGATTTATTGTTCACTTTAGATATATCAGAAGAAATCAATTTCTCATCCTCAGTTTCTTCACTTTCTGCCCCTCCATGTTCAGTTGAAGAATCCAGTCTTCCTAAACACTCTCTGTAACTATGTCTCGTTAGGCACTCCAGCAGTGGTATCTTGGCCATGACAGAAACAGCAGAACCCAAGCTTTTTTTAAGAAGGGCGGAAAGGAAAAAACATCAGTACCTAGAAGCCACCATCACACAGAAACTTAGATAGAAACCACCTGCAATATAAACTACTATTTATTTTACAATAAATATTAGAATAATATTTTTGAACCAGATTTCAAAATGAATTTAACTACACTATGAAAATACAGTGTTCAGTACTAACATTGTAAGAAGACATAGAAATTATAATTTTCACCCTCTTCCACTCCTATATATGAACTCTTCCAAACATCCAAGGAACTTTATGCTTACAATGCAATGAAAAGAGAAAAAAGACAGTTTGAGAAACTGCCTATATTTTTGCTAAAAGCCATGAAATTTAACTTTTTAAGTTAAAACATATTTATGCTTTATTTCTTTAATACATTCTATTAGGCAAAGCACTCATTCAATTAGCAAAGTGTCAAGGATTTTCCTTGAAGCAGTAGCCAGAGTTTGCAGGATAGAGGTATACACACACACACCCTCAAAGGCATACATATGCACCCAAAGACTGTGTTACGGCTTCATACTTTCAATATAGACCTTAATTCTTAATATTACCTTAACTGTATTAAAAAGCAATTAATTCAAAAGTGCAAATATGCAATTTAAAACATTAATATCTGAATTTATTATCTAGCTATTTCTAATGCACACTTGGAAGGATGTCAACTGTTCATTAATAAGCACATATTCCACATAACTCGACACAGGTTTCTGTGTACTGACAAATACCAGAAAAAAAAAGCATCAGTTAAAAAAAATGACTAGCATAGGACAGAAAGAATGTTCTCCGTGACACATAATTAAATAAACAAATACATGCTTGGTTAATTAGAACTAGCACCAGACATACACAGACCAAAAATAAGTTTAAAAATAGTAAATTGGAGACTGAGGCTTAAGTTTAATGGCAAACGTACTGTGTAAGTTTCAACTTGATATCATCTATGGACTGCAAATAGCTTGAATATACATTTTCAAATTTGAAAAGCAGCTTTTGGTAAGAGTATGTACAATCTTCCAAGTTGGCCATTATGGCAGCCCAGCCTTGATGCTGAAGATGCTCATCATGTACAAGACCTTCACAAAAAGAGCAAAGTTTCTTGGCAACTTCATACATTTCCTGCACAACAACAACAAAAAACAAAACAAAGAAAAGGCAAATCACTTCAGGTTATTACTATAGTAACTATATTTAACGTTAAAGTAAGACATTTAGAACAATATTAGCATAAAAAGTGTTAAATTTACATAGCTAGAGCTGTACACCTTAACACTTCAACCAAAACTTCCTCTGTTCTTAAAAAAAAATAATCAGAGAACAAAAAAATATGTAAATGATTTACTGAGAAATCTCTTCAAAACAGGCTGGTTAAAGTTGCCGTTCCAGAAAACCTTGTAAAATTAATTGAATACTGCTATTCTAAAATATTCATGAATAATAATGCCTGTACAGATCTGATAGGAGCTGGCAAACAAGGCCCATTAAGGAGAAAACTATTGATGAGCTAAGCAGAAACTAAGAACAAGAAAATGAATTGCAGGATCAGTCAGCAGAAGCACAGGTGCAACAGATGCAGAAGAGATACATGATGAAAACAGCAGAGTACATCTTCCATGGATTAATAAACTAGATGCAACATGATGAGCAGCAACAGTGCAGAGTGTCCATAAAACTCAAACACACCCTGGAACTTGGTATATGCAAACCCACACGGAAACTTTTCTGTTAAAGAACTAAATGATGGAGGCATTTTACTGCCATAAGAAGACGACAGACCTATATATGACAAGTATTTTATCTTAGTAAAAATGTATAACAATGAGTATTATATTAATTATTAATACATTAAATTCCAAGGTTTAACCCCTAGTAGAAAAGTAACTATTTCAAATTTACCACTTTAAGTTTACCAATTTAACAGACTGTCCACCTCAAAGTGCCTACTACTCAAACACCAAAATGAGAAAGTAAAACAGACGTCACACAATAAACCTTTTGGCTCAATGCTACTCAATAAGAGACCACATGGAGCAAATTCTCCTCAGCATACTTGTATGTTGGGTTTTAATATATACCTACCCTCCAAGAAAGAAAACGTTACTACATTTTGCAGGAGGTTGAGCATACTGTTAAACTAGGACTGAAGAGGTTACTGCTTTAGCACATGTGAGAAAAACATGCATGGAGAGATACAAATACAGTGAGAAAGCAATGTTAAAAACGCAGCATGTCAGTATATTTCAGAACGCATTTGCTGCAAAATACACAGTCAGCAGCACATATGCATACACAAAAAAAAAAGTTGAGCTCAACACTCATTTTCCTGAAATACATCACAAAACTGCAGAGCATTTTATCAAAACATTTCAGAATCAACATTGACAAAGCCTGAAAGTTATGAACATACCCCATTTTTTAAGTCCAAGCCTTTTCTCAAGCAGCATGACAAAATTCCACTGTACTTCAATTCACTAGTACCTAAGCTATCAGCAGATGAACAATTTATATATAAACATACATGCAGTTCCAAGGAAATAAAATGCTATTACAATCACTTTGTAGTAAAGATGCCATTTGACTTCTTGTTTTCTAAACTTTGGTCACTTTCTGCACACACGAGAATAAGGATTTCCTGTTTGAAAAGAACAGTTATTTTATTTGCTGCATGAGCTCTCGCTTCCCAAATCAAAATCAACTGGTAATGCAACTGGGACAGCATCCAGACAGTGTTGAAATCCGCGAGTCATTTTCTTTATACTATCTGCAGCTTGTCTATACAATGCAAATACACATAAGCTGACTAATGCAATACTGACAACTTGAACACTTTTTAAAAATTATTTTCTTAAATTCACTTTGTATACAAATTATTCAAAGGCAAATTCCACAGCATATAAAAAAGCAGTTGCTGCTTCCTCAATTATCATATTGAGGACCAAAAGAACAGGCTGTTTCATCCTAAGGTATAATACAAAATACACCCGAAACACAAAGCTGAAAAGGTAAGTGAACATCCCCATTGTTTTCTAACAGATGTCCTGGGAACACACCCAAACATTTCACTTTCAACTCACAAATACTATTCTCTTCCCAAAGTCACCCTTCCTCCAAACTATGGGCAATAATTCCAGAAGTGAGAGCATATTCAGAACCACACATTAGTTTGAAGAAAACAACAATAAAAGCCATATACAAAATATAAAGTCTTTTTACACAGTTCATTCAAGTGAGTATCACAGTTTCATGTGGAACATAGAGTGCACTTCTCCCACCTTCAAACAAAAATGTTTCTTTAGAAGTAGTAAAGGCTTTTGATAGTTCAATTTTCCTTTGGACAAACTCACTTAGCATGGCACAACTCAAATGTGTAATAAGGAAGTGTATATGCCGGGCTTGATACAACCACACTTACACTCTTTACTAGTGGCCAGTGTTTGCTTTGTTAGCTAATCTATTTATTGTGTCCACTATGGAAGTCAGTGCTGTTCTATGAAGCTCCATCATATGTCATTCTTGATTATCCCTTGAGAAACTAAGTGTTATCAATTAAAGATTTTAACAAAGTTGTTCCAACAGCAAAATCCTTTCAAACACAAACCGGATTTGAAGTTACCAAATTTTAGCGGCGGGGTGTTGGTAGTAAGGGAATCATTACAATTGGATAGCTTGTTACACTACTGATGCTAGCTCTACAATTTTGTATTTAGGAGTCTAATCTGTAGCAATTTACCCAAAACAGAAACTTGTTTACCGTCAGTCTGACGCCTAGAAAATTGAGAGTAAAGACCAACGTTTCTGTGTGGCAAATAAATACTTATTTTTCCAGAAGCCACATAACAGAAGATGGGCCCCAAAGTACTATTACATAAAAGTAAGAATATCTCAATGTCATCTAAATATTCAAACCAGGTATTCATTGCCAGATGAGCTATAGATCCTTGTTGTACACCCAAGAAATGTGGACATTAAGACAAAAAAAATCCCCTTAAGAAAGCAGTCATAAACGTAATCCTGAGAGACAAAAGACTTTTTCTGAGCTATATAAAGCTCATTGAGCTCAAAATTCATTAGGCTGAAAACAAAGCTAGGTTTCTTTCAAATAACATGTTTTCAAAGTTACAGGCAAGCTAACACACTACAAATCATACAGCTAAACAGGGACACGACTATTTCAGGGCACATATGCAAGTTATTACAACAGCATTCCATATCATTCTCTCAAAGTTACTTTTACATGTGTATCCCAAGGACTGAAGAAATGCTTTCTGGGTGGTGAGGGGAGCAGTAGAATTCTGTCTGCATGAATGAACCTGAATGCAATTAGAGAACCCGCGACTGCTTTTGATGCCATTTCCTTATCATTAAATAAGCTCATGTTCAAATAGTAAGGAATATTACTATGAATTCAGGGGGTCCAAGTAGATGGTTCTAACAAAGTTCAAACCACATGCTTTTTGTCCACCTACCACAACTGCTTCAGACTTAGACTGTACTAAGCAGATACAAACACAGGGAACAAGAACATAACGTTAAACCAACTTTTTTTTTTTAATGGGTCAAGAAGAAAACACTGTTTCAGTCAATCCTGCAACACTGCTTCAAAACCTGAGGATTTGCAGAAAAAGAAAAAAAACAACAAAAACAACCAACAAAAAAAACCCACACAAATAGTGAAGTTTTTTGCTTCCTTTGGAATATCTATGCAGCTTTTGAGTAGTTAAGAAATCAAAAACTAAATTGACATTTCTTACTTATTGTTCCATCACTACTAGAATACATCTTCAAGTGATTTGGCTTGTTATTCCTACCATTTCCATAGATAAACTTTCTCGGGAGATCTCCTCAGGCTCTTTTAGAAGGATCAAGACCAATCTATTTCATATAACTGGTATGTCTGTATGCAGTAAAGAAATGAGCAGCTCACTGCTAAATAGTCTAAAACATGAATTATGTCACAAATATAAATAAAGGCCTGCAGTCCAACATACGTTTTAATACTTCTCAGTAAAGTTGCCAGTGCCAGCAGAGAAAATAAAGCCTGCCTAACAACAGGCTTGCTTTTGTCATTGATTTTTCACAGAACCCCTCAAGGGTAGTTGGCAGACACCCAGCAGTTCACAGAGAACAAAAGTTAACGTCAGTTGCCTTGCAAAGCTATGTCCATCTTATTTGGCTATGCCAGCCTACCTAGGACACTGATGGCTTCACCATACCAGTGGAGCATAGACCTCAAGAAGCACCACTACCAGTGCAAGGCTAGACAAATCCAAGCTCATCTCAACTTGCTGTTACACTGAAGAGTAAATAAAAGCATCTTCCCTTCCTAATTTGTCAAGAAATTCATAGGCACACCAGTAAAATCTCTATCTTTGACTGGGTGTTTTAACAGAATGTTTACCTGAGTTATTTATTTCAATCGTCTTAAATTTAGGAGATTTTTCTAATTGTAACTACTTCCATTCAGCACATTTCAACCAAAAACAGTAGAAGCAACAAAGCATGTTTTATCCAAAACGAAAATTAACTGGTAAAATATTTCGCATCAATTTCAAGATTTTGCCTTTGCATCCTACTGTCATAATTCTGCTCATCTGAAAAAAATAAAAAAAACAACAACAAAAAAACCCCAAACAACTGGGGAAGGTCTGTTTGTCTTAAGTTGTCTTTGGACTTACCTCTAAAGAACAAAAGTTCTCAGGAAATGTAGGGTTCTTTCCATTCTCTACAACCCTGTGGTAAAAGGAAACAAGTCATCAAAGTCCTCTATTGCCATGTGTCCGAAATCCTGTAAAAAGGACTCCTTCTAGGTTTCAGTGCCCCTAAACAAAAAATCAGTCAACCTCAGGCCAACAAAAAAGATCCTTGAATGTGAAGTTACACAAGTCCATACACTGTAACAGCAGATAAACACTTACAGAAGGTAACCATTACCTTGCTTACCAAATTAGTAACCAAGACCATTATCTCTAATTCATCCACCTCTGACCAAAACATCAGTAAAACTACTGGATTCACCACTTCAAGGTTTCAGCTTTTAAAACCTGCAATTGGAACAGTTAACTTCCCTGTGAGGGAGATTGATATTTCATGGCAATTTCTCTCCTTTCGTTAGACAGCTGATTATTCCATTATCCTTTAATATTGACATTTGCACATACAGTTCATGGCTTATTACACACTATTACACACTCAGAAAGCATTTCTTTCACCAGCATAATACAAAATGAGCTATTCTATGTGTCATAGCTTAATGACTTTTTCTTCAATACTGTTTTCACCAGCTCTTTGCTCTGACATTAAAATCAGGCTTGGAGAAGTCAAGTGACACAAAAAATACTGGGAAGCTGACACACCACCACAGCCGGTGAATCAAACTATGGTACGAGGCAAACAACTTCAACTCACTTGGTTCCAAACTACCCAAGTCTTTTCCTCCTGGTGATTTTTCTAAAAACTTGATCTAACAGATCTGGTTACAAAGGCCAAACAAAACAAATGCTGTATCTTTTGGCATACCTTAGGGTAACTAAAATCTACTTTCATTTTAGCCCCACCCAGCCCAATTACCTGAGAAGTTTATGAGATTGATTTCTAATCTGTGTTACAAAGAAATCTGGACTTCTGTGTAAGAGTTGGAAGTGTGTCTGCCAATTAGACCAGTAATTTAGCCAAAATGAATGAATAGCAATAATTTAGCCACACAATTGTTACAAACATTACAACACCTTAACATTAAAATTTTAAAGTAACTCTTTTCCAAAGGGTCTGAAAACAGCTTTCTAGAAGTGAAATAGCATTTCTCTCAATAGCTGATACACAGATTTCAGGAAGCATGACTACACTTCTAGGTTTTAGCATTGTGAAGCATTTGGAACTAAACCAAAAATGACCTAGGTACTATGATTGCAGCCATGGTTTTAAGCAATCAAATGAGATTACCAGTTTCTCATCCTCATTCTCATTTCTCAAAGGCAAACTGACTGGAACTGACAGTTTGATGATGACAGCAACAGTATCATATGAATGTGAGACACATCCACTATCAAAAAGTCCAAGTTTCCAATATTCTTCTATAACAAATAACATAAGAACTTCAGTCAGATCACAAAAAAATTAAAAAATAATCCTTTCCTAAATGCTAAGCTACCAGAAATCTTATAGGCAGCAGTGTTAAAAGACCACAAGATTAGAAAAGATTCACACAACAATCTATTGCACAATTTGCTGTGAAGAGAACAGTTTATCTTCTCCTAAGCTGGTGCATACGTAACTTTTTGTGAACATTGTGTGCCTTATTCTCCACCTATTGCAGCTCAAGGACAAAACTGCTGAGCAGGACCGGAGGTGGGAAATCAGACAAGTCGTAAAAAGGTAACTCTTAAATCAAAGGTAAGTTTTTAGTCAGAGGGTAAACAAGATACTGAGACATGAAATGGAAAAAAAAAGAAATTAAAAAAAGTTTATAAAACAAAGACATTGTGTCACATATGACAAAACCTATGGCAAGAATTTTAGTTGAATTCGTAAAGAAAAAAGTAAAGGTAGCAGACACCACTTCTTTAAAGCTACTGAATCTTTACACTGTAAATTCTACATAAGATCAAGCAATCAACAGGCAATCGAGAAAACCTGTATAAATCTAAAAATAGTGAAAGCAAGAACAGAGAAGAAATTGAGGTACCTAGATATGATAATCACAGTACCATAGGAATCAAAGCAGGAGGTAATAAGTTTCCCACAGAAATGATTTTTGGTTAGGAGGTATTAAAAATCTAAAACAGGCTACATATAAGTTTTTGAAAATAGTTTCAATTGAGGAAAGCAAAAAAAAAAGCTACTTTATATACTCCTATACATATATGGACTAAGAATGTCCAGGGCCTAACATCCCAATATTCACCAAAATAAGCATATGTGACAGGCTTGTTTTTCTCAACATGAAAAGCCATTCTGCCCAAAACAGATCTGAACAATGGTATGGGGTCAAGCCCATGAGCCAATTTTTTGGGTGCACTTCACACCCAACAGTAACTTCCTGGTGCTTCCAGATTTTTGCTATGAAAAAAATGTGTTGACTGGGAACAGCAACAGGACATCACCTATCTTCATGTATTTCACCAAAGAGCTTTTTGGAGAGAACTTGCAGTAACTTTCATTCCATCCTGAGACTAGCACAAGGCTATGTCCTTCTTATCTCACGTGAGCCCCTTTGGATTATCCTCAAGCCTTTAACGAAGGGAATAACAGAATGAGGAATTAAAAAGATAGAAATAAAAAGATGATTTTTGTTTATACCTAAAGAGTAACTAAGGATATCTTAAAATTATGGGGGAAAATACAGAAAGCAAAAGCAGAATTTTATCAACAATGGTCACTTCTAGACAGGCAAAAAATTAAGAGGAAATAAAGGCATGGATTAATAAAAGTTCTTGTTAAAGGAGAATCTAGAACTACTTGTTACTGTGGAAAAAAATATGTAAAAGCCATATGCCAGTGTATACAGAATATGAGTTAGAAAAAGTTAATCAGAAGTATCTGTCCACCTTTCTCTACAGTACAAATAAGGTTCAAAATAAGCTAAATCAAGCCACTTCTCATACAGCTCTACAGTATAGTTGCCAAGTAGTATACAGTTCAAGTTAACTGTTCAGTTTAATAAAGCTTTTCAGAACTTGTGTTCAAGCAGGCTTAAAATGAGGGAGAAACAAAAAGATTAAAGTCTTCACATCCTGCAATGTTGATTAATCTTACACACATGAGTTTACCTGTTACTAACATAGACACAGGCCACAAGATATAAAAAATAAGCAAGAGCTCTATCTTCTAAGCAATATTTACTATTTCATGTGCTGCTTACAGTTTTCTATCAGGTCTGATTTCAAAATCATATTGTCTCCCTAAAATTAACAAAAAGAAAAAATGTGAATCATTTAAAGCAGATTTTTCATGCCACTTTTGCGGAAGTCTCTTGCACAGTACTCTCAGCATGGCTTTGGATGCATCAATCTCAAAACAACAGAGGTTCAAAGCCTTTGTCACCCTCCCCAGATCTTAATCAATTTTGAGAAGGATTAATATCCCATGTTCCCTCTTCCTCTCAGTCAAGAGGCTTATGGTCAACCTTGAAGAAGATTAATGCTATAACCACATTCCCAGTCCTCCCTCAGTTTCCTCTGACTTACTGCTTAATGTGGTTCAAGCAGGCATCATGAAAAACTGCTTTAGTACGATACTCCTAATGTTCCTTTATACAGCTTTCACATCTTGCCTAAAGACTTAAGTCTATTAACTGACTTTCCACCATATGATGGTTTTGTCATTCCCCAAACTCCCAAAAAAGTACCCAATGTATTTTTAGAGGCTAAAACAAAGCCTATGGTTTTGAAAGACTTAAAATTGCGGATAAAATACAATTGTGGGTATAAAGGTGCATCAGATTTAAGATTATTACCACTCATTTAATCTTTGAAGAAGTTTCTAAGTTTTTTTTACAAAAGAGTCTACTATCATTGTAGTCCTTTTACAAGCAGTGAAGGCCTGGAAGAAGTCAGAAACAATCTTTCAGAATAAATCTGCAGGCTAAAATTTAAACATGGATCTAAATAGAATTCAGGTTTTAAGATCTTTACATACTGAATTCCTCCCTCATCCCGTAATAATATTAACGGGCACCATCAAGTATGGAAAGATCTATTTTCTTCTTACAAATCAGCTCAGAATCACACTCTCTCTAGATAAATTCTTCACTCTCTAGCTAAATATTATAGCTCCAGTTGGCCAATAAAAGCTGGACTCCATACAGAGACTTTTAAGAATACTTCTGAAATACCGGCTTCCCTTACAGAAGGCGTGCCACCAGAACAAGCCAGTAAAGAGCTTAATAATTTTAAAACAGAAACACTGCAATAAACTTGCTTGCTCTGCATATTAATACATTCTTATAATCAAGGTGGAAGAGAAGGTAGCACTAACAATTCTTTTCAAGTCTAGATAGCGTATTTTTTTATAAACTTCCTGGAATATAAAAGTCTTACTCTAGAAGAATTAAATTAGTTTTATCAGTGTATACCAATTTCACCAGACCAAAACCAAATTTAAGACTCAAAACCACAAAACCAGGCATGGAATGAAGATAAAATAGCAACAATGAGAAATTTAAGACTGGGCACCACTACCTTTCATTTCCATTACCCTACGTAAAGCATAAACACAGAAGGCCATAGTAATTACCACAATCCCGCCTTTCATACCTGTTAAATACTGAACATTGATATTCTTGCAGACTTTTCTAAGATTCTCTTTATCACCTCACAAAAAACAGTTTAAAGCACTTTCCATTTCAGCTGCTAAAACAAGAATCCTCACACTACTCAATAAGCACAAATGTAAGCCTCCCACTCCAAGCTGGATTCACATGGATATCCACTCTTCTCTGTGTGACAGTCATATGATTCACAGCTCCGTAATAACTCAAGGTCTTATTTACTAAGTCAGCAGCAACTGTCAACAGGTGGTGGAGAAAGAGCGAGAGTCTACTGGACTCAATCCTTGCCTTAAATCAGACTGTAAATCAAGATCAGATTATCCTTGCTAACTTTCCCCTTCCTGACAGGTCAGGAAGCCAAGGGGAAAACCAAAAAACCTTGTACTATATGCAAAACTTAGCACTTTTCTCTGCATTCAGCTGTACAGTATTAAAACACAGCCACTTCAAGTGCTAAATATTCCTTCGGACTCCGTGAAAGTTATCACTGAAACTAAGAAACTTTATTACCAAGACAACATGCTAAAAAGGTTACCATTAATTTTGTCCCAAGTGCTAAGCATAATCATTCCCCCAACTCCCCATTGCTGACAGTTAAAACAGTCCTTAGAAACATCCTAAACATGGCAGCCATTTCTGCTGCACATGTATCTGACACCTTACTGACCATGTTGCAGGGAATTAGCTCCCCGTGTCAAAATAATACAGAAGTACTCAAATTGGGATTCAGACAAGTTTGCTTTCTATGCAAGTAAAAGCCAGTACTCAGTAATAAAATACCTGAATTTTAGGAAAAGGAAGCTTAGATTTAAGCCTCACCAGTTGTTTAGACATAGAAGATAAAATAGAAGCTTGGCAAAGTGCCTTTGAAAATTATACAGATAATTTTCCACCTGGGTTAGCAACATTTCCAAAGTAATAAACTTTTCTGTTTTCAGGTTCAGGCAGACTGAAGACACAGAAAATAAGGCAAAGCATTAAGGCATGAGTCCAAAACAACTGGACTGCTTTTATTTTGCAATGCTGTAAACATGTGTCCATAAAGCTGTATCACAATAGGCTTTTGAAAGAAACTTTGAGCATGCTGAAGACTCAAGCACATTTCAAAACTTACCTTGAAATTTCAAGACAAAGGCTCTGAAGAATACATCATCACTAATATTCCATTCTCACCGCCCTTTGAACTATTTCATAATTTACATCATGCTTCCTTTCTGCCATACAAAAAGGTTATTTCTTACTGTACTTGTGCATCAAAGGAAATTTACCTACCACAGCAAGTTGTGTCCGTGATGCTACCGTATGAAACACTGCAGGCATCATGAGAGATTCTTCTACTTTCAATTCCATCTCATTCTCTGCTGAAAAAGTGGTTTTGGGGATAGCTGGTGGGCGTTCACACAAGATCATTTCTTTGTTGAATAAAAAAATTGGGTTGGTATCCTACACTCAAAAAAAAACAAAACCAAACACTGAGTAGCAGCAACATACTGTTTAATCACCTATTATTTCATCATGTGGGTGATGTGTCTTAACATGTTAAAGTCTACCTGTGTAAGTTGAATACATAAACATGTTTCTCAAAGCAAAGAAATCTAGCAAACAGTACAGTACAGAAAAACTACTTTTAAAAATCCCTTAGAAAAGCATCTTTTTCTTTCTCTATAAATGACAGTTTAGACAAAGAATGCTGTATGCACTTACTGTTCCAGCACTGTAACTACACACTCTTCTGTCTGGTGCCATACACTCTCCTCCATTGACAACCAGTACTTGGTGCTGAATGGCAATCTTATACTTTGTTTGAATAGCATGTTTCAGATCAGCCACACTGGAAATAAAATGTGAAGAGAAGATAACACTATCAGCATACCTATGTCTCTAATTTTACGTATTTCTGTAATAGAGACAGGTGACTTGTCTGTGTCAAAGCAGAAAAGTTTTTAAAGAGCTATCACTGTGATTGTGCAGAATAAAAAGATTTCTAAGTTTTTTAAGTGCTGTAATGTATTGCATTCCAGATATCCACCTATTAAGCAATCAGCTACAAGAAAACAGCCTCTGCATTACTGGGAAGTCATCAGCATCTCTTTCCAAGATGATCTGATAGCACGCTGAAGTTCTGGATTAAGTCACATAAAGCATTTAGGATAACAGCTGTAAAAGTTCTATGACGTTCTTCAAATAAATACTTTAAGAACAAACAGCTGACTTACTGAAACCCTAGCAGATAACAACAGCAGTACCAACACTTCATTACGCATAACATAAGAACTATTTCACCTAACCAATTCTGACTAATTTACTGTACACGAAGTGCAGTACAGCACTTATAAGAATAGTTTAATTTCCTGTTATGCAACAAATGCATATAAACATTAAAACACTTTAAACACAGAAACAGTGGATCAACAAACCATCCCTGTTTTCGTTCACCATCCCCATACCTTACAGTGTAGATGATGACGCCTTCACTTAACTGTGAAGAATCTTAGACACTTCTAGACTTTGTCTTGAAGGCATAGGCAAACACCAAACTAAACAATAATTTACTAGTATCCTACAGTAAGTAGCAGAGACCCGAACTAGCACAGTGTGGAAGTACCTGTGCAAAGGTATTCAAAAGATTCCGGGTTATCAAGAGAGTAACTGATGTAAGTACCAGTGGTTTTGATAAAACTGGCAGGAAGCATAACAATGTTAGTGATCTTTGGGAAGATAGCTCAGCCTGCCCATGTGCAAGGAGACAAGCAAAGAACACAAAAGAGTTAGTCTGACCCAGTAGAGCTAGAATGGCTGAGATGACACACTATTCCATACTTAATACAGTAAGTGTCAGTAGGCTTTGCAGAAGCGCATACGAAAAACAAGTGTAGACTGTCTTAGAGCCCTTCCTAAGTTTCAAAATCCAAACTCACTTGTTGAGTCATGATAGTTACAAACAGGAATTCAAGAAAAAGGAATGGATTTGAGCACAAAATCCATGGTAGCAGTCTTTCAAGTACAATTACTTGCAACTCATTCATCACCAATAAAATATGAAGAAGGTAGGTAAACTTGGCTCCTACTAGCTCCAAGGTATATGGTCTATCACAGTCTTATACACAATTTACTTACTAGGTCAGAGTTCCATATGAGAAAAACGGCAAAGGATACAATACACTCAGTATGTCTGCACCTCTCTAAAAGCATCTTTACATTCGCAAGATGCTTTTTATGTGCAGTGGAAAAAGCCCAAATAGAAAAGTTCTTGGGACTTAACTGTGATTCTCTGACACTGCCCATTTTTCAGGCAGCTGAGCATTCGGAAGTTCATGTTTGACATATAAAATGCCACATAGGCATAGGACATAGGACAGAAACAACTTTTACCCATCCTGGCATGAGACAAAACCCTACATGCCAGTTCTTTAGCATCCAACTCAAAAATACATATAGAGAGCACATTTTCTTCAGGATGAGCATACATTGACAGGAAAAAGAGCAATCTGCAGAATTTCTTCTATGATGCCAGTCAGTAAAAAAAATAAGCCTTCTACAGAGGAATCCTAAATAAAAACAGCATCCAATAAAAGGTCACAGAAGATCAGAAGTCATTCCAAGAAGCACCAATCAACACCAGACTCCACTAAGAGCAGTTCATCCTCTGTCACTGCCCCAGTCAATAAATAACCTCCATTCTTTCATGGGACCTCAAACACACACAACCACCTGCAAGGCACTAAAAACACTCATCCAAAAAACAAAAACAAAACTACCACAAACAACCCCAAATTCACTCAAATAAACAAAAACCTACTAGTTTGACATTCTAAAAAACAGAGTATCATCTCTTCAGAACTCTCTACAGAAGCATACACTTTTTTTCTTTAAAAAATCTAAAATAAAACCAATATGGAATTAATTTCCTTTCTTACTTTTGTACAGCAAGTTCTGTGTCAAAGGTAAGGGTAGTTCCAGTGTTGACCAGAAATACATATAGCTTCATGATGATTTCTGTAGGTCTCTGAAGTTTGCAACTTCCACTGCTAAAATCATTTAGAAACTGAAAAAGAAATTCAAGTGTTAGTTTCACATATGAGTTTCCAAAGACATGTACATGCTTTTGAAAAAATACTTTGCGATACATAGCAAGTAAACACATTAGCTCTCATTCCACAGATTCTTATCCATTACTAAGCATACAGCTGCTCCTCTGACCTGAAACATGGGCAAGGTAGACCTTTACATAGGCACACGGTCAGGAGAACACATGAGAACATATACACTAAGGAGAATTTAAAAGAGAAGCAAGACAACTTTCAGTTGCAGAGGTCACCATCTCAGAACATCACCTGGCTTCTCAAACACAAAATGCATTTTAAAGCCCCAGATACAGTTATTTCCAGACATCTTTTCTAGATTTTACAAACAGCAGCATGATCTATGCTGTAAGTACTAATACCTCAATTTACAGCTACAAAGTCTATCTGCTCACTAGTACCCCTATTCAAGTAATTTCACTCAGACATATGGAAGCATTAGCAAGAAATAAAAATAAATAGCTAAGAATATTTAGACTTTCTTACTTTATCTCTCTATAACTTAATAATACATTTTAAAAGTATTTTCCTCCATTTTCAGCACTAGCTAAATCTGCAGCTAATTTCCTAGTACCTAACAGCAAATACAGAGTAACTAAGAAAGTACAGTCCAACACACTGGATGCATTTTCAGTTCTGAGCACTACAAGCATTCAAATAAGTGACTATTACCACATGTTTTTCCAGTGCATGTAAAAGATGAAAAACACTGAACTGCTTTGTAAAATGTTGAGAATTAATCTGAGATTTTAATTACTGAAATACTCCATGTTTCTGAGCCTTTTTCCCTTCTCCTCCAAAGGAGGCAAGAAGTTTCTGAGTAATTTCTGAGTAATTCCTCCACACTGACAAATATTCTTCTACCAACATAAAAAAATACATTTTGGATTAAGTTACTTCACAGGAAATACATGAAGCCCCTCTTTCCCTGAAAACACGAATAGGATACACACAAGGTCTATGCAGTTAATTGCGTTATTCTAAAATGTCTGAATTTGCATTTTTCTCTTTGCCTTTGTCCTTATATCTGAACTTCACTGTACTCTGTGGCACCAGTTCCAATTCCAATACTCTCTAAACAGAGTAATTGGACAAAAAATGCTAAACACCAAGAGCAAGCCAGAAATAATTTATTACTGAATTCTTTTGTCTAGGTTTTAAACAGTCCTGTGCAAACAGAGAGACTTCTTTTCACAAACGGTCCATCTGTGACTGTGGTCCAGGTACCATTAGAAAGAAATGTTAAATAATACAATACTTAAGGCAAGGACCCTGAGGCACCCAAAAAAAAGCTTTTCCACCTAAGCAGAGAAAAAGCTTATACAGCACCCAATTTTCACACAAACATTTTCCAAGGTGAAGTGATATTTAAGAGTGAATCTGTCCAATCAAACATCTCCCTCTCTACACTTTAATACTAAAGCTATTTAAAACAGAAAGAAAAAAACATTCTCAAAAGAAAAAAATACTATGACAGCATCTGCCACACATGCATCAGTAGTCTCAAACTTTTTAATGTCAAGCAAAGAAAGAATTACCTTCAGGCACTATACGAAGCTACTATCTTCTTCAAATTCAAGAGGAGAATAAATACACACATTCGCTTTACTTGATTTTTGGCAACACAGCAGCATGGCTGTTCAAAGACAGAGAAGATCTGCAAAGAAAAGATATAGAATGCAATTACAGGTATTATTAAAATGTCAGAATTTTATGGTCACCATTACATCTAACCCAGAAATCAGTGTGTGTCAATCTCAGAAAGAATAATTATGTGGCATTATTAACCTTTTTTTTAAATTAACAATGCTATCCAATTACAGATGTGCTCAAAACAATTACATATCTGAATATTTTTGCCTATAACTTTGGTTAAAAATAACCGTAAGTTATGTTCTTCAGTACTTACAAGGAGACAAATTTAGTTCACTAACAAGAGCTGCTTGTAATTCCATTAACCGAAAATATTTTTCAAAACTGTCACAGAATTCTGACATGACGATGCTAAAAGAAATACAGAAAATAACAAAATGCAATTTAGCTAAGAAAATCCAGTGTAAAAAGGCACAAACGCTACCACTGTTGAATGGACAAGCCTTATCCAGCAGCTGTATCCAACAGACTCCTTCAGGAATCAGCATCACCTTCCCTACCTGAAACAAGGAAACCTTGCTTCTTAAGCCATTCACCTTCTTTCAAAACATTTGTTAAGTTCAATTTTCCCTTTAGTGTGTTTTTGTTTTTTTTTAAAATATTTTAAAAATTTTTTAAATTTTTAAAAATATCTGAATATGTTATCATTTCCAGCTGCTTGTCACTGGCATCCTCGCCAGGGGCTTCCTCTACCAAAACTGCTGTTTAAACTACTACAATCAAAATGAGACAGACCAGCACAGGTGGTCTTTTTAGGCTACCTGAGTTTATTTTTGCTGCTGTCAGTGAAGTAGCAGCCCTGAAGGAAAAGGAGCCCTTGGCAAGGAGGGCGGTGATGAGGAGTTGGGCTCAGGGCAGTCTGACAAGTGTGCAATCAAACTCCAAACTGCAAACAAAACATTATTTCTATCATGCTAATGCCCTAGCAAGCTTTCTGAGAAGATGATCAGGCACTATAAAGGGTGATAATCCATTACTAAAAATAGGTTTGCTGAAGCCTGAAAACCATTAGAATGTGTAAATCATTTTATACAACTCATACTACTAACACCAAATCAAAAACATTTAATCCCAAATTTGAAAACCTTATGATACAGGAGAAAGTTACACTACTACATACATTTTATGTGCATGGAACAGATAGCTGAAATAACAGCCTGACAAAGTGCTATCACCTTCCTCCCTCTGTCCAATCCCTCTTTCCTCCTCTGCAAAGTGCACACACATCACCGTGTCAGAAGCAAAGATGCAGTAAAAGGGAAAAAAAGCACTGTGTTTAAGTACTACCACTGGAAAACCAGTAACTGAACTGTCCTCTTCCAGTTTAGCTATCACTAGTCAGTGGCTGTACTTTAGCAAAATAAATTTATGAATACTTGCTTTCGACCAAAGTAATAACATGAAACTACTGAATAACAAGAAACTACTGAAACACTTCTGGCACAAAGTAAAATCCCAACGCTATAATCTCTATCCTTTTAATTCCTTTGCAACCATTAAGAAGTAAAAAAAAAAAACCCAAGAGCTGCTTCTTCCACCCAGTATTTCAACAAACAATTCTGTGGGAACGGAACTAAACTCACATAGGCAGGATAAATTTGTATTAGATTACTCTTTAAAGACAAAAATAGTAATAAAAGAAGTAGAATTTACCCACTACCGACACTGCTACAAATTTCAGTGAGTACTTCTAGAAGCAGAGGGATCATATAAAGCAAAGTTTCAGAGCAAATGTGCCTTTAAGACCAAGCTCTCCTACAGTTTCACTGGTACCCAATAAGGCAGGCTGCAGCCCTCCCTTCAGCAGGAGCAATGCTGACTGCCTCTCTCCAGCTGCCTGGTTTTCTCAAAACTCAGTTTCTTTCAGTGTTGTAAGCCCTTCCTAATTCTGCATCTCCAACCATTATCTGGCTCAGTCTGGCCAACAAGGTCCAAGATTATTCAAAGAGGGAGATGCATGAAGCATGGTCAGAGTTGCCTAGGTCTCTTTTCTTTCAAAAGTTAGGACATAGCAGACTATTATAAGGAAGTTCAGCTACATAGCACAAATTAGCATTTGAGGTTGTTCCCAATATTCAAGAATATCATGATTCAGCAGTAACACAAGCTTTTAACATAAGCTTGGAGTGAAAGTCAGGCACCATGAAGCTTCAACAGAATATAGCCATAAAAACATAAATTTTATTATTATTGTTATTATTCTGTTTGCATTACCTCAGTATGCCATTAAGAGAATTTCAGGCTTTTTTAGCATTACACTGTTACGAGTTTCAAGTTTTTTAGTGTTACATTGCTGAAAATATACTAAGTAATTTTAATAGAGATTAAGTAATTACAAAATTTGACAATTACTGAAGATTGAGACAAAATCACTAACCCACAGAGATTATTTGTTTGAACTGTGTAACCTTGGGCATTAGACCCATGTTATCGTGTAAACTAAATCCTTCAAATTATGGTATGGAAGCTTGTATGATCAACAATAACAATTTTAAAAATAGTTGAAAATTTAAATTAATTCAGATGTACATTTTGTTACACTAGCTAACAGAACACCAAAACCAGCCGTGAATACATTACGCAGGTTGAAACGTCACCGCTCTACAATGTGTTTACATTACAATGCAATTACCACATCTGCTTCACTCTATGAAAGTATTGTAAGATTTTCCTATCTAATATAAACTCTTCAACAACCGAGTACTTTTGCAGCCTGTGACGATCAATACTTTCAACTCATGCTGTTTAAAAGTTTTGAAAAGCATCTTATTTAGTTCAGAACATGTTCACGGTTACATCTGTAGAATGAAATAAACGTCTATTTACAGACCTTTTCTTTTTGTAATTACATTACAGGCGTCATGGGTTTCACGACATTCCACAAATAATCCTATGGCTACATTAATCAACCATTTCTGGTTGCCCTGCCCTATTAATTCTGAGTACTCCATTGTTTCATGGTACAATTCTTTCCAACTTCATATATTCAAGCACTGAAATACGACATTCAGGACAGGACAAAGACAGAAACCAACATCTAGGCTGTTAGAATTTAAAGCAGGATTATCAACTTCACTTTAAAGTCATTAAGCTTCCTCTGTGATATCCCAATATTTAAGTTCATGCACATGCTTTTAGCATTTGATCTCTCATGCCTCCTTTATGATTTGGATTACAAACTAAACATAAGCAAATTAAGTTATTAATATATTTTTCTTTAACTCCATGGAATTTAAACTGAACTATCCCAAAGTCACTTTCACTTAAGCCCAGTGGTTTAAAATTCTGTCTTCTTTAACAGCAACACACCAGCAGTACAAGGTACCTTTCTTTTTGTAGCCAGAAAATACTGCTTCACAGCCAACCAGTAAGTGCCACACTTCACCTCCCATGTCAAAGAGGACCAAGAACTAACTCGTAGTTAGGACCAAGGCCCTAAATCTTTCCCCTTCTATGTGGATTGCCAGGTTTGAAGGGGCTCAACTAAAAGCAGAGAGAGAACTACCCTAACTATTTAAGCAAGGCAAGACTCACTTTTTACTCAGAAGCCTGCAATTCCACATTGCTATTAGATATTCACATAGCTCTGTAGGAACATCATCTGTATGATACTAATAAAGGATGTTTCTCTTCTCTTGCTGTGGACCAGCTGAGGCTATACTGCAGGTAACAGATAATGTCTCCAGTATGAGTCACAGACGTTCCCCCTGATTACAAGGGTCAGTCATCTCAGAGGAGATCACCGCACAATTCCTGCTTGTCAAAGGGTCAATTCATCTGAGGCAAAGGCTGACAGGTCTGTCACATGCTTAAAAGACTCAAGTGCTACTCTTCATTCACTGAATAACTTACCTGGAGAACATCTCCTCTCATGGAGAATATACCCCGTGCTTGAGAGGCGGAAAGCCAGTTTTGAGGTCGATTAACATCTTACTAAGCTGTGCTTCATTTCCTTACAACAAATCTTAAGATTTGCCTTTGAGATGCTGCAATTCCTGTGATTTCACCTTTCTCTCCACTCCCTTAAGAGCAGGATTTCCTGTTTCACTTCAGCTGTGGTTACTCTATAATATACAAAGGTACAAGACTAGCACAGAATGTTCCTTCCAATTCATTTTGTTTGCTTTTACAAACCTGTCTTTTACTCTTTTTTTTTTTCAGATGCCCTTCTCAAAAAAAAACCAAACTAAAACAAAACCCAAAACACTCTCTTGCTCCAACTTGTAAACCTCACAAGCAAAAGATTTTATAGCACATAAATCCTAGTATCAAAGGAAAATGAACATAAAGACTGAAGCTGAATTCAAGGAAATAAATCCCTGCCTTCATCTTAGTTGTAAGATCATCTCTAAAAGCAGACTTCAAGGAGCTTTCTTCAATACTGCAGCCAATGCATCCGACCAGAATTATCTTTATTTTGCAGAACACTACTACCGTCACCAGAATAACAGAGAGAATAACCTCATTATAAGGGCATGCATTCTTTATTAATGCTTTTAGCAACAGAAATGGCTTCGTTTCTAAAATACAACACAAACACATACAGTTACCTGGAGTATTGAAAGAAAACATGTTTTGAAAGACACTTAAAAAAAAATTAAAGTAAAACTTTTTTAAAAAATAAAATCCTAAACTGTGATGAATAAATAGTAGGGCTCCTGACCCAGTTGCAGAGAATAATTTCATCCCCCACTAGTCCAAAATAAATTTATCCAGAAGACCACATCTAATCACTGAAATACACATTACTCCAGGTGAAGATGCTATCTCTCATTACCACACCTTTTATCAAAGCCTGTAAACCTCATGTTCAAGCCACACTGTAGTCTTAAAGAAAGGCTGTCAATCCCTGACATCTGTAAGGTGCCATCTGGAGCTCTATTTATACTCTGTTGAGATGTGCATCAGGCACAGAGGCCATCAGTCAATTACAGAATCTCCAACAGTCACTGTGTTGTTAGTAGCTCCCAAACTCTGCTGCTGGTCAGTAAAGAAAGCCTTTTCCACTCAACAAGAATGAAGCTGCAATTCTGCAGAGCAACCAGGAAATGTGCCTAAGCCCCTACTTCCCAATTCACTAAAAAGGAATTTCAAAACTCAGTAATTCTGTATACAGTAATTTGCAGGATCCTTTTTTTTTTTCTTTTTCTTTCCTCCTCCATAAAATGAATCACTTCACACAATACCAACTTAAGAGTTGTAGCTGATCCCCGTAGTCAGAGCAGCTCTAAATTACATGTAAGCTCCTCATTCAGCAAAGCAGGTGCAGCAATACCTTCACAGATCCTCAGCAACATCAACAGTGGAACAACAGGAGATCAAAAGTAACTGGAGCTGGGCAGGTAAGAAAACATCGAGCATGAAAGAGTAGCTTTGAAACTGGTATGGCCCAAAACAATGCAGCTTCTTACAAGTTCAGACACAACTTCTATCACAAGCTCTAGGAAAGCAATGGTTTCAAACATGTTTATGAAGCAACATTGTGCCTCATAAACATTATTAGGTGATGTGTCATGATTTCATATATACATAATCACAAGGCTTCAGATCTGAGGGTTAGGTTCTACTTACACTGCTCTTTTCACTGACTTGAGGAGTTGCCAAAACACAATCCATATAATGGATCAGACAAGTTTTCCTCCTCCAGCAGTTAAAAAGCCAAAACCAAACAACAACAACAAAAAAACAAAGCCACAAAACCCAAACAAAACCAAAACCAAATCCCAACAACAAACTAACCCACACTCTTACCTGACATACAGCAATATTTCTGTGCCTCAGTTAACAGGCACAAGCCAGAAAACAAAATATTTTCTGACAACTTTATTGCTAGGAAACAGTCTAAGGCCTGTAGAAGTACCCTTTTTCTTTTTTTGCTTTTAATTGATGGAAACAATCTTTTCACAGTTGTCTGTGACTTATTCTTTGACAAAGTTAATTGAAAGTTTTGTCCACCTTTTTTTTTTTTTTAAATGTGTAATTTTGCCATTTCAAAAGTATTTGTAGACTACAAGCCTCCTTCCAGTTACAGAGATTAATACATTCACTTTGCAAAGTATAGTGCTTTTGGCTACATGGAGCTTCAGGTGGTTTTATTCAAGTTACTGACTGACTCCACATTGGTGGGAAGGTTCTCCCTGTAGACATGCTCTTTGAAAATAATTAGCATGTAAAATCTTACAGTGTTTGCAAATAATTCTGCAAGATGCAGCCAACAAAACTCTTATTTCTTACATCAAACTCAGACAGTCAGCAGCAGTGCTTCTTTCACTAACACTCTCTCTCTCTCTGGTTAACCAAGACCACAATCACATAAACACTGGTTATAATAAGAGCACCAGACTTATGAATCCCTTTCATCAGCCAGTTCTGCTCCTCTCCCTGCACCAACTTTCAGTGGTGCAACATTCCATACTTCTAGGGAGTAAACTGGATTACTTTGCTGTAACTTCCCCAAGTTACTGTTAGTTCGAATTAGTTCCATGATCCACCTGACTACACAGCCCCACAACCTGTCGTGCTCCAGCTATGGCTGGAAAGAGCCTGATGAATACAGGGGGGTACCAAACATCAGCACCATCATACAAGAAAACCAAGTGCAAATTTCCAGAAGGCATCTTTCATTTTCCTAACTGCCCATGTCATTATCAGTTACTGATAGATAACTTCTTATAAATAATAACCCATCAAGGAAAAAAAAAGAAAAGCCAATATCTTCTTAAAGACCAGACTAAGATAGCTCAAACACGGTCAATTCTATGGATGCAATCAAGGACAGTTTCTCAAAATATAGACTATAAAGCCACTCCTCCTGCACCCCCCTCCTCAGAAACACACCACTGTCATGCCACAAGAGTTTTTTTGGGGTTTTTTTCCCCTCTTATGTGGATAGCACAAGATAACTCGGCCAGCCCCACTTCAAAGGATGAAAGCACAGAAATGAAGACTGATTAAATGGCATTTATTTCATGGGGATGAAAACACTACAGGAAAGAAAGACAGACAGTAATGAAATGTAAAACAAATAGAGATCCTTGTGATTTAGTCCAATTGCCTATGTAACAGTTACAGGTTCTTCCTTAATTAATTTATATTCACAAGCAATCATATTTTAGGATAACATTACAGTTTTCCAGTAATAAAGAGATCTACCAGCATCTTGGTAAACTGTTTAAGTGATTAGCAACTTCTAAACTTTTTTCTATTTTTTTTTCTTATTCATATGGCTGTCTATAGGTTTAGCATTTGAACTTTCATGATCCACAGACAAAATTCCTCCAATTTCTCATTTTTCAGTTCTTTATAATTCACATGTCACTTACAAACCTTCTCTAATTTATTAAGATATTTTTTTCCCAGTGGTACGTGGAAAAGATAACTAAAGGACCATCAATGACATGGAGATCCACACTCCCTGTGAATACATACTCAAACAACACATCTAGATGTTTGGCAGATCAGCTTACTACTCTATTTACATGTTACATAGTTATAAATAACCTTCAGATCTCTATTGGCATCAATCTGAAAGATCACAGCAATCTATTGAGAAGTGAGAAGAGCTGCAGGATGGGTTTGAAGAATATTAAATTTTATCTTATCTCAAGAAGGTGTATAGTAATTTTCAACTGCCCTTCTTGACCTCTCTCAGATAAATCTCTGGTAGTTTAAGACACCTAACAAAGTGTACTAATAAATCCTTTTATGGAATAATACCAGCTTAAGTACTACACAACCTCACACAAAAAAATGAACTCAACAAAAACCACAAAACAAAATGCCCCAACAAGCCTGAGAAACCAACCCACAGCTGTTGAGATATTACAACTGTATTTCCACCTTATTGAACCCTGGCTGTGCTGTCTGCAACCGTAACGTGCACATGAAATTGTTCTTATATTAAATCTGCTTGTTGAAATTCATAGGTATTTTATCTCTGAGTCTTTCACATAGTGTAAGTAAAGGAAAGTTTACACATTACACCCCCTCTTTTCAAATCAGACAGAACCGAGAATTTTGAGTCATATTTTCTTTTTTGTGTAAAGAAGAATTTACTGGGTTTGAATCAAGCCTCTTTCAATTAGCAGACAATACAAGTCTTTGTGAAGAGTATTTTTAATTACAATAGATAAATAAGTCACCTTAAGTTTACTAGCAGAACACTTGCAATATAGCATAATATATTAAAAGAGAGCTTCTAGTCCAGTTACACAATATATTCTTATATAAGAATCTCCACTTCATCTGAATTTAATAAAAATACACACTCTGGAGGATGGAAGGAAAGCTGTATAAATAAAAGCACCATTTTGTCAGTATGAACTGTCTACCCTAGGCAAACTACAATAAATAAGGGCCAAATATGTACACTTTTGACATACCTGCACAGCTACCTGATATCAGCAAAACCAAAATAATGTTTGAGATAAACCACTGACATTTAGAATCCCTGTAATATCAAGAAAACACCACCATTCAAATTATAAAGAAGAAAAAATTCTAAGCCACATCTACGATATACATAACATACAAAAGAATGTATTTTACAGAATGTAGCCTGTGCACATTCAATCCTACAAAAAAAAAAAAAAGTGGCCAATAAATAAGTCAATTACAAAAAAAGAAAATGAACATTAAATCAAAATAAAATTTGGGAATTTAGGAGCAGCTACCTCAAATGCTTACAGATACTGGATCTCAGCAAAGTGCCACTCTTAGCAGAATTTATATTTTAGCTTTGCTAAGAGTTTTCCGATTTTTGAATCCATAATAGAAGTAAAACTTTCCCCTTAATTAGCTTTTTAATGCAGCTTTGTCTCTCTAAAATACATGTTGCTTTCAATCTGTTCAAACAGGAAACAGCACATTGACCCTTCAAACACATTCTTCAAGAATCATAATGAAGATTGATGCATAGCGCTCTATCATACAGACACTATTTTAACCTAAACCCTCCAAATAAAAGGAGCAGGCAATTGAAATACCGAACACACAATTTCCCCATCACCAAAACCTTCCTACTCTCCTGCAGGAGCAAAAATATTTTTTTCAAATAAAAGTCCCAGGAGGTAAGAAAATATAAGCTATTTCATAACAAGAAAATAAAAGCATATTCTGAAGTCAGGAGCCCATTAGAAAATTCCTTAAGCAGAGCTGCTCTCAAATACACAGACATCGGGGATATCAGTGTTGTAGGTCCACAATACTGGACCTATGGCACTAGACAGCAAGACAGCTGCAGGACGTTTGGAAGCCAACTAGTCAAGCAAGCAGTTTGACACTTTACTTTCAATCAACAGGTCAGAGAAAGAGTCATGTAACACTTAAACAAGTCGTTTCACATTGAAAGCAGGCTAATTCCACAACAGCTAATTCTCTAGGTGTGCAAACTACTAGAGATTTATATATAGCACACTGTAATCATTTCACCTTGATGTGATAAAAACAGCAGGCCCAGCTCCAAAATCTGTTCCCAAAAGAAACTGTCAACATCTTGGATGCATGTAAAAAAACTACAGTAGCTGTTGCTTGAGCTGGTAGTTTGAGCTCAGAACTCTCCTGGAGCCATGGACTGCAAACCCAAACAACATGGGGAAAATACACACCTGGAGATGGACAGAAGACAAGCAGGAATTGCCATGCCACCCCATGTGTTTCTGACCAGCCAACAGTAGCCAGCTACAGCTGAATCTCCAAATTTAAATTTTGTTTCAGTAAATTTGATATTTCTATCAACAAGTGTCAATAGTTTAGATTTAGATATTATTTATTATTATTAACATTTTTTTTATGTTAAGATGTTAGAAAACACATAACGAGAGTATATTCACTTCCAATCCTGCTTCGGAATGGGGACAGAAATAGCTGATACGTTGCTATGATGTCTTCCAACTTCTCTTTCAACTGAACTCACAACTAAGTTAAAAGTGAAGCTGCAAAATGAATTAACTCATAACTAGACAAGTGACTTTCACAATAACCACAGAATTTTACTTTGCTCACAAAAATCATTATTGGTAATGTCTCTATCATTGTTAATCATGCTGCAGGTTTTTACGATAACGAATTCACATAAGGATCTTTCAACTTGTACACTGAAGTCATTACTCTGGCAAGTCAGCTACAAAACAGACAGTTTTTAATTCAAGCAATTAGATCAGTAATAGTTTTTTTGCCTGCTTGGTATCAGGGCATTCAATCAGGTCCTGTACTATAATACAATATTATTATGTAAGTTGGCATCTTGTAATCAAGGTTTACCCAGTCAATAGTACAGATTATCAACTTTGCATCCGTACGCTCACTATTACTAGGGTCCTTGAAAGTAGCAGGGTAGAAAACATACCTCACCCTCACCCTCTTCACCCTCATATGGCACTGAGCTGTGATTCAAAATCAGCACAGCTTTCTTGAGCAATACACAAATGCAGAAGGGGACACATGACTGCCTGGATGCTGTCCAAGTGACTCTGAAGCAGCTTGTGTGACAGGCAGGTATGCATACTATAGTTTTTCATTTTTGACTCACTTCACTTTACCACAGTGCATGAATTAAACCTATCTGCACAACAGAAGTCTCACAATCCTCACCCCACTCTGAGCAAGTCTTCCACAGAAACTAGCTGCTAGCTTAAAACCAAACAAAGGTATAGCATGCTGATAACAACCTACCCTACAGGGTAACACACAGAACAATTCTTTGAAGCAATCTTACTGTAACTGCCACTCTCTTATCTCAGGAACAAACTACCATGTGCTAACCCTCCCCACATACGCTCACCCCCTACTTAACCATATTAACTAAAAATCTAAGACACATACTAATAGTTTAGAAATTATGTTTTTCACCTTAATTTTTGCAAGACTATGTAACCTTAGCTGTGTTCAGACAGCATGTAAGGGGCAATGTTTTAAACCAACACCACAGAAGACCTCAAAATAACCCTTGCCCTCTACTCCAGTCACAGCCCAAGTCTGCTGCATACACTTCTAATTATAAATATGGTAACATGACATGGGGAGAGAGCCAGCCCTTCGAATATGATCTCAGAGACTACTACCCCAAATCTGTGCTGAGCACAAGACTAGATCAAGACAATACAGAATAAGAAAGGTTTGCTTTCTTTTTAGTCTATGAATATAAATTATTATTCTATATAAAGGATTGCATAATAATATACTTCTGAAGCACCATTAGACTTATCTTATACTAATCCATTTTCCCAAAAAGATATTTTATTTCCAGCTCTATAACCGGCACAGCTAAGGTTTCTTAAGTCATGTTCTCCTGCAAGTAATTTTCTTTACTACTCCCAACATAATAAAACTATTTTAATTTCCAGACAGCATTTAGGATAAGTACAAATATATCCTCGGCACACTTCCATTTAAATAAATCTTCATGATGTTTAAAAGTCTAATTTCTTTATGCTCAATACTTTTTCCCTGGCACTAAGGTTTATATTAAAACATTAAATAACAGTAAAGTCCTTTCTTCAAGTGCTTCATCTTCTAAAAACTTCCAAGGTACTGGATATTAAACATTCTTCACAACTTTAAGTTCACAACTTAAAAACACCATAACAGTGCACAAGTTTTCTTTATTGCTATGCATTCTTTATAGTGTCTAGAATTCCTCACAGTACGTCTCAAGTATATGAACTTCAACTGTCAGAAGCACGCTTTTCTGTCCTCATTATTTCTCCAGCACTGCTGAGGTATATTTTACCCTGCAGTCAACCAAAAAACTTCAGAAGTGTACATTCTTCCAAAAGACAACAATGTGACTACTAATGCACATTTATGTGAGTAGCAGGAAAATTACTCAACCATTTCATTCTCTCCCATGAAGAAATGCAGGTGAAAACTTTAGATACAAGCCACAGAGAATGGCTGATGGACAGAACATAACACTTAGCTACTTCAGACAAAAAACAAATGATGTGACTGAGTAAATAAAAAGAAAAGCTGCAGCTACAAAAGGCCTGAAGTAAATTTCTAGGTTGGTTCCGAGTATCTCAGGTTCGGACACGATTACTGTTTTACCTCATCTCTAAATTTAGTTAAGTAAGAGAAAGGAGTGTTACAAAGATGAGCTCATGTCATTTTCCTTGCTTTCACATTTCTGCCTCTGGATCACTGTCAGCCAGAATTCTAGGGGGAGGTCGGAGGGATTGCCCACTGAAAAGAAAACATCAGCACCAACCACGAGAACAGCCTGAAAGCCTACATGAAAGGAGCGACCAAAAAAACCCATGGGAAGACTCGGCCGACGACATGTGCTTCCTCGGGAGCAGAAACAAGTAAACAACCGAGGGAAAGTCTGAGCAACGTTTATAAACAAGAAAGCTTCTGCACGGCTCTGGTCCGGCCGCTGCCGGAGGCGTAGCCGGGCTGAGTCATTCCTTGTAGTAACTTCACCACCACTCTCCCGTCCTGGCAGCTGAGCCCTGAGCAGGGAAGGATGGCCCCGGCCCGCCCGACGCTGCCCCCCCAACCCCTCCGCCCCGTCCGCTCCACGGGGTCACCCCGACACCCCGGGACCGCAGCCAACAGCGGCATCGCGGTCCTGCCCCACAACCCCTTCCCGCTCCCAACACCTCCCAGCTCTTTGACGCCCACNGGGGAAGGCGGCGGGCGGCCAGCGGGGCGGGCTGAGGTGAGGGGGGACGCGAGGCCGGGGAGCCCTGGCGCAGCCGCCGATGTTTGTTATTGTCGTCAGCCGCTTCCGGCGGAGGTGCATGCCGGGAGAGGGCGGCCCGGAGGAGGAACCGCCGAGCGGAAGCGGAAGCGGCCGCGACCGCGCGCGGGCCCGAGCAAGGCGGAAGTGATACCCTCGTGCTCGCGCCGGGAGAAGAGCGTTGAAGCTCCTCTGTTCGGCACCGGCGGCTGATAAGGGGCTGGCGGGGGTGCCCTCTCTGAGGCCTTCCCGCCTCGGGGCTATGGGCCGCCTTAGGCCTCACCCCAGCACGGGGGAGAAGGCGGGGCGCAGCCCTCCTCNACGGGTGAGAAGGCGGGACGCAGCCCTCCTCCGCCTTTAACCGACGTGAAACCCATCCCTCCCCCGGCAGGCGAGGGTGGCGCCGGCGGCACTCGCCGCCCTGGCCGAGCTTCGCTTGTTGCCTCCCCGTCAGGACCACGGGGAAGGACGGGCCCCTGCGGGGGCTTACAGAGCTCTTGAGACAAAGAAGGCCGTAAGCTGAATGGTGGGAACCGGCCTGTTATTCCGGGCCCGACCGAATGAAAGTAAACCTCGCACACGTCCCTTTCAGGTTTCTCTTATTATAGGTTTCTTTGGAGGCTTAGTCCACTGAACTTTGGGATGGGAACAGCCATATAAATTGGAGGAGATTGGAGAGGAGCATGAGGAAGTGCTGTGTTTCTCTCGGAACTCCATCACAGTGCTTGGGTTATGAACATCCTGCAGGAAAGATCCCTTGAGCACAGAGTCTGGCTGGGTTGTACCTTCTCTGCTGCCTACTGTGACCTCTCCTTCTGTAACACATGATAGGTCACTGCTCCTGAAGTATAAGAAATTCAAAACACGATGTTTCAGCCAGAATACAAAGCAAGCAAGCACATTAGAAAATTACTCCAAAAGAGAATGCAAGTATCTAATTTTCACCCTGCGGGAGGGATGCATTCAGTAAAATAGCTAGGTTTGTTATATAAAGCATTTTCTTCACCTCAACTAAAATTTCCTTTTAATTTGCCTGCTTAAACTTCATGCACAGTCCTTCACTTAATTTTATTTTTTACTTCTAGTTCATCAGCTTGTAAGTCTCCTCTTTCTCACAAGTTGAACCAAGCTTGTGTTTTTCACAGTAAACTCTTCATAGCAACTTCTGCCAGGCTGAAGAGCTTCCTGCCTCTCTGTCCTGTTAAAGACAATGTTGAATGGTCACAGCCTGCCCAGACAGTTAGTTGTTCTTGGAAAATGCCACTGCTATAGCCTTTTAAAAGTAAACACGGCTTCACTACCCCAGTTGCCACCTTCTGGCACCAGCTAAACAAGTGGTCTTTGCAACTTGTTGGGAGACACGTCCTAATTACCCACGCTCTGAAAGACATCTTTCGCACTTCAGACTACAACAGCGAATGGAGCTGACAGGTCATCAGTACTCTGATGAACAGACATAATGTAATAGAAAATAGAATACAAGTTTCTAACAAAGCAGAGCAAGTTAAGGCAGCTTTGTGTAATGTAATACTGATTATGTGAAAGTGTTATTTTAGTTCCACAGATGTCACCTTCTGCTTTTTGCATCTCATCAATGGTCTTCATCATAAATTCTTTAAAATTAATGAACTAATCTTCAGCATGAAGGCAATGACATCCAGCTAGAACTTCACAAAACAAGTGCCATACATGCTATAAACAGGGAGGTAAGCAAAAGGTAAAAAATAATTTTGAGGTTTAGTAAGCCTGAAGTATAGTGAGCCTCATTAAGTTTGTCTTGAGAAGACACTGCTGAGAGTGACCTCTTGCAGTTGGAGGAAACGAGACATCAGCAAGAGGAGCAGCAGCAACTGTTCACACACTGTAGCCAACAGGGTTTGCTGTTTTCTGGCAAAGCACTTCTGCCATTCCAGCTCTCAGCAATTGCATAAAGTGAGTCTGCAGGCACTTAAGTTCAGTTTTTTTACAGCATGCATAGGACAACTGTTGATTTGAGAGGCAGCTCTGGCAGGACTGAAGCAGGAACTGGAAACTAAGAAGAGTGTTGCTAGCAGAGCAGGTTGGTCTGGCTTGTTCTTGTAACATTTCATTATGTTGCTTCCTCTCAAAATGATCCAGAGCCACTTCATGCCAAGCAACTAATTAGAGGTTTTTTTCAGGAGCCTGTCTGAACAAAAACAAAAGTTTAACATTATATCTAGCACGTCTGTCCTAAAAAAGCAGTGTTTTATGAAGGTTATTTTGCTCCAGGATATATGAAAAGAAGTCATTAAGTCATACTTGCTGATACTTCTTCACATTTTCAAAGTGCTGTACCAAATATAGGTCAGTATTCTTTAAACATAGTGATTAGGTTTCACCTGTAATTTTTTTTCATATCCTGTAAAATAGACAGGAAGATTGAAGGAGCTTTTGACTGTATGCTTTTAATTTTAGGTGCTAAATTTGGTATACCAAAGATTGTATCTCTTTTAAACTACCTATTTATGCATCTGTAGTGAGGGAGCAAAAAGAGCAGGCTGCTCTGCAAAGGAAGGCAAACTGGGAGCCAAGACTGGCAGCAAGGCAGGCAGAGACACTGTCATGGACAAGGCAGGCAGTTCCACAGTACTGGAGTGAGGTCTGGTGACAAAAACCCGGTTTAGCCACCAGTTCAGTGGCTGACGGACAAGTCCACGGTGAGAATGCATGTCTGGGGTAGCACCAGCACAGTGCAGCAGGATCAATGGGGTCACAGCTGCAGCCTGGCTCAAGAAAGGGCCAAGGCCAAGGGCTAAAGCTTGAATGCAGCTCCTGAACAAAAGGGAAGCACCCCTTACGCAGCACTGACAGCAGCCTGACCAGGTCCCATGGCCACACCATGAATACTCCACTTCCAAAAACAAATGGGACAAGACTGTAGTAACTCCTGTTTTATTCACAAAGTGTTTTAGGAAAGACACCGAGTGTGAATCTAAACTCTCAAGGATTACAGTGACTAATTAGTATCATACTATTACCTCAACTGGGCAATTTCACTGTCAGTCATTTAATTTGTTATGTATTTCTCTCTGGGGGGTGTTTGTTCACATGTGGTTCCTTAATACTGCTTAGTTTCCTCCATTGCACCAAACAAACTAAGCCTGTTTAGTTCTGCTTTTAAGAGTTTATTCCCATAGTTCATCTCTAAAACTTCTCCATCAAGCCCTTCTTAAACAGATAACAGGTCAGAAAAATTATTTCAGTATCAAAGAGAGAAGTAGCACATCAGTCTTTCACTGTGATTGTAATTTGCCATGCCAGTAATGGACCAATACTGTCAGTATTTATTTAGTTCCAAATGTACTTGAAAAACCACATCTTCCTATTTTCTCTAGCTCTGCTTGCCATAAATTCTCTATGTGTACTTCTGCTTCCCTCACAGTTGCTATCTTTGTCAGCTTCCTTTGATTTTCTTGCCTTTTTCTTCATTTTTTTTCTTTTTTTTTCTTTTTTTTTTTCTTTTTTTTTTTTCTTTTTTTTTTTTTTCTTGCATACTGGAAACAGCCACATTCCCTTCCCTGCTAAATCAGAGTGATGTTTTAAACCCAGGTGCCTTCTCCTGTGAGGCTGTGTGGCATCTTGTAAAGTAATCTTGAACAAGTATTAATTTTCAATTTAATTAATTTTCCTACATCTAAACAGTCTAATCACTTTAAAAAATTGTAACTTTTTAAAGCGCTAATTATATATTACTGTTCTGAACTGGAATATACAAAGTAAATACCAGTATCCAACAAGACAAGTTCTCCTGCGTGGTAGAATATCAAGATACTTCAAGAACTTCAGTTATCCTTTAATGTAGCCCGGCAATCCATAGCACACACCAGGTACTAGCTAATCTCTGGCTTCTTTTCTAGAGGACTGACTGGTCCATAAGCTCTCAGTAATTTGTTTTTGAATGGTCAGTGACTCAGAAGCAGCTGATGACATTTTTGAAAACACACCACTCCCTCTGACCCCTTTATGGATCATTCCTAACCAGTGATTTTAACATCGTGTGGCTTCCCAATATGTTTCAGTAATTCTGACTACATGGGCTTTGAATTCGCAAGTGATTTTTCTTGTTTGTTGCCTAAGCTTCTTGCAGGAAGGGGATAGCTAGCTTCAATTTAACATCTAGGTCATAAGATCAGTTCTTGGTCCTGGGCAGAAATATGCAAAGGACATTTAAACCTCAGATAAAGTAGTCAGAATGGACAGACCCTCAGAAACAGATAAGAACAGAAGCTTTCAAGAGAAAAGAGGCAGCCTGAATAATTCTATAAAAGTTCCCTGTTGCTTATTTTGATATAAGAGACCCTAATTGTGGAATGTAGCGACTCGACCTTCCCACACCACCACTTCTCCACAACACACAGATGATACTGAAGGCAACATGGCTAAACAAGTAATACGCTGGAGAGTACATGGAACAGTAGTAATACTACATTTATAGAAAGGCGTTGCTGTATTAGTATTGCTGAATCTTTAGTGTTAATAAGAGTTCCCACTTTCTACTGTATGGCACCTTTGATTTTTTATATTAAAGCATTTAAGTTGTGTTCATATATACGGTCATAGCTTAAATGTTAAATCTAATTCTTGCTAACAAAATGAATTACATAAGCGGTTATTTCAGTTGAAGAAGGTATACCAGGAATTTATTTGGCCTACATTGCTAGAAACCTGATTTATTTTTCTTTTTGCAGTTATGGCACAGGATATACGGTCCCCATTTGCAAAATAACATTCTAGTGGTCTTTCTGTTCCTTTCTGATCCTTTCATGATTTGCATCAGTCACTCTCCTAGTGCCTGTCTTCTCCTGACCATAGAGACAGAATTAATAAACCAAGGGGTCAGACACATCTGTGAGGCTTCAGCTCCTCCCTTAGCCCTGGTACTATTGTTCCTGGAACAGGAGTGTTGGGGGTCTCTAGCTGAAACCCCAGCCACAGGCCAGCCAACATCACAGCTGCCGGCCATGAAATGTACCTCATTAGGCACTGCAGGGAGACAGACTCACATGCTTCTAGACTATGTCCTCTCCTTCTATGTTTAGATTTTAATGTGTAGTTTATTTTTCTAAAGGTGAGAAAAATATGGTTAGATTTACTCTAAGTTGCTAATGTGGACATTTTTTTACATTTTGTTAAGAACTAATTGCTTTTAAAATAAGCATATAAACTCCCCTTTCCTCCAAAAGATTTCTATCAAGACAAACTGGAAATTCAAGATGCAGAAACTCTTCATAAATATATTTAACTAATTGTATTTAAATAAACTACTAAAAGTGTTTAACTAAATATATAAAACCCACTTTGTGCTTTGTTAAATTAAAATATCATCTATTAACGTATTGAATTAACTTTTGGTTCTTTGTTATAGCAACTTACAGCACCCAGTCCTTTTGGTTTCATTTTTGTCCCTGAATGGAACAGAAACAAACCCGTCATTTTCCAGCTCCCAGAGTCTCAATTCAAATTAGTCATTGACCCCAATTAACTGAATAAACTGAAATCGTGAACGAAATAAACTGAAATGATGATTCTTTGCATCTCCAGTAGAGACTACACTTATAAAACATTCCTAAGTAGCTAGTTACATTATTTTAAAAGATACTATAGGAGTAGACTAATTTAAATTAGACTTTGAATCCTTTAAAAAAAAAAAAAAGAATAAGGTAATCTGACTATTCTAAGTGCACTTGCATTCATTACTCATTCTTTGGAGCTTTTTTATATTCATTGATGAGATCAGGCGTGGGTGCTGGTAGAATCCTCTATCAGAGCTTTGCAGCTTTGGAATTTGCTCAGTGCTTGTGCTTTCCGATACAGCGTCTGAGATGACTGCTGGTTTGATTGCATTGTTTCTGTTCCCTGTGCATTTTAAAAGCATGTATAGGTTGTTCAAATCAGTGTAGACAAGGAATTGTTTAAAGTGCTGGAGATTGTGTTGGGCTATTTTGAAGTTAAGATTATCCAAAGCTCTTAAATGAATGTCCTTCTAAAATGCATTTCTGAAATGACTGCATTTAGTGAATTTATAATCCACTGTATGAGGGACACCAAAATGGAAACTAACAAATACAAATCTTTACTAACGAGAAATTGCTTTCTTCTGCTGAAACAAGCAAGTTGGAGATGATAGACATCAGGCACAGGAAAGAAAGAAAATTATGTCAAGACAGTGATGCTCCCTTTCCCCTGAGACAGACAATTAGGGAGAGGATTTTTTCCCTGGAGGACTGGTTTGGGATTTCGCTTTTCTTCATTTTCTACAGTACACATGCAAAATCAGATTTGTGCCTGATGTTTTCCGGCGTTCTTGATTTAACAGTGAAGAAATTAACATCAGTAAGCTGTATGTATGTTGTTTCCTCAAATTTGTAATCCTCCTCATTTAAAATTTGCTGGTTTGGATCCATTTTCACAGAACCTTCTGAGCAACGCTGTGTCCTCAGTCCTGTATGCTGTATTAACTGGATTGAACCGTTGGCATCATGAAGAAAACTTATGATACAGGCATCACATCAAACTATAGATTGAGTCATTTTAGATAAAAAATGCCCTTTTTGAACATTGCCCTAACATGAGTACTCTTTCAATCCTCAGAATTTTCCCTGATTTTTACATTTTTATTAATATTAACTTCAGCAGACCACAGTGGACCACCCAGGTTACCTGGGCTTACTCAGATCATGTGAATTTCTGGTAACTTTCTTCATTAGCAGCAGATAATTTTCATGTCATTAACATTTTCAACATGTTGGTATAGGCTCAGTGTTAGTTTCAGGACTTCGGGAACAGAAGAACAACTGACCCCTGTCTTGACTGGCTGTGGACTTCAGCTTTTCAGCATTTCGTGTTTCATGGCTTGCAGTTCCCATTGCTCCCGTCTATTTCTCTTTTCCTCTAGTGTATTGTATATTAATAATCAGTTTTGATTTTGCTGCAGTTGTTTAATTTCAGTTAAGCAACTTTGGAAGTCTGGAGTTATTTCTGAATTAAAGATAATTGTGGGAAATGCTTGAATTTCTATGTGTCTCTGAAACAACAATTTCTGCCCCATCCCTGAAAGTGTTCAAGGCCAGGCTGGATGGGCTTTGAGTGGCCTGATCTAGTGGGAGGTGTCCCTGCCGATGGCAGGGGGGTTGGAACTCAATGATCTTTAAGGTCCCTTCCAACTCTAACCATTCTATGATTCAAACTATGTCTTTTATATAACTGGTGAGTCTGGACAGGCACTTAGCAATAGCTCTCTCTAGATTGCAGAGTTGGGGTTTTATGTCTCCCTATGAAATCCTCTGAAAGAATACTCAATTTGCATCCACACTTTTCTTAGTATGTGTCCTTTCAGATCAGTTTTATCTGATTTTATTAGACCATTAAATTTACCTCTGGAAAATAAGGCGAAAAGAATTGCTGAGTTTACAGATGTCCCCTAATCAGAGCAAAATATACCTGTTCTGAATGTGAGAAGAAAAAAAGGTATTGCTGGTCACTAAACAGTCACAAATCTCAGCTGAAGAATTAGTTAAGCTAGACTGATCTACAGTAGGAATTATTTTTTCCATCTTAGCTATAACAAAATATTTTTTAAAGACAGAGCTGGAGAAACTGTCATAAAAAATTTTGTTCACTATGTTCCTAGGCACTAACTCAACTGTGGAGTTTGCTTAGGATGCAGAAGAAGAGAAACCCCAAGTGCTTCTTAAAATCTGAGCCTGCTTAAGCTTGCTTTTGCATTATGCTCTCCAGAGACATATAGAAATTCAAGCATTTCCCACAATTATCTTTAATTCGTAAATAACTCCAGACTGCCATTTCTAAACCCCTTTGGTTTTGACACACCCCTAAGGTCATTGTACTGCTTAATATTGGTGAGGTACATTCTAGAGGGAATCAGCAGGTTTAATCTTAGAATTGACACAAAGTGGTAATGCGCTATATGGGATTTCAGATCATAGAAGTGGAGCGGAACTTGCTTTACGCAACTGTCTTCTTCTATCAGTGGCAGCGCAGCTGAAACATCATATGGCTCAGCCAGGGCTGCAAAACCAGCAGAGGGGAAACATGATCAGCTAACCCAGCCTGAGCTCTGTCTTGCTGCAGAAATGGCACTGGCAGCTCTGCAGCCAGTTTAGGGCTAGCAGAAGCAAACCTTTGATGAGAGGTTTTGGTGGTGACTTTCTGTCTAATGACTGGTGAGGCCTCACCTCCAGTACTGTGCTCAGTTCTGGGCCCCGCAATACAAGAAGGACATGGGAGTGCTTGAGCATGTCCAGAGGAGACCTACCAAGCTGGTGAGGGGTCTGGAGAGCAAGTCATATGAGAAGAATCTGAGGAAACTGGGCATGTTTAATTTGGAGAAGAGGAGGCTGAGGGGAGACCTCATTGCCCTCTACAAATACCTGAAAGGAGGTTGTAGAGAGGTGGGTGTTGGCCTATTCTCCCAAGTGACAGACCTGGAGGAAATGGTTTGAAGTTGCAGCAGGAGAGGTTTAGATTAGA
>VZRU01008296.1:4203-16488 GCA_013398155.1 Pedionomus torquatus
TTACCCTGGTTGATATTGTGAGAGCCTTTGTTCAGAATCAGCAGTGGGGCCTCTGGTCTCTGTAATACGTTATGAGATTGAGGAAGGAACAAAGTGTTTGTCTTTAGTAACGTACTTTAGGAGTAGTGAAGGGGGCTGCAGAAGAGCAGGGGGTAGGAAGAAAGTATGAAACTCCCCAGCAGTCTTGGACACAGGGCTGAGAAGAGTGAAGAAAAGTGTGTGTTGCAAAGATTATCCCTTGATGGACATGATTTTTGACTTGTCAGTATTGAAATGTACTTAACACAGATGGCAAGTCTCACCAGGTCTTTGGAGGGTCCTTTCTGACATTTGTACTGGCCTGGGAAGAGGCATCACTGCCTTTTCCATGTAAGTCCAGCATGTTGTGGCTAAATGGAGTTATCTTCTGTTGCAGCATCCAGCCTTGCCCAGATGTGAAGTACGGCAAACGTATCCATGTGCTGCCAATTGATGACACGGTAGAAGGGATAACGGGGAATCTGTTTGAGGTCTATCTCAAGCCATACTTCCTGGAAGCATATAGACCCATCAGGAAAGGTAATCATGCCTGTTATTGAAGTTCTGGTGGCAGCTGGTCCTGAGACTGAATAAAGAGAATTTCTAGGAGCTTGCACAGATTTCCATGAAACGTTAGACTGACATCTGTAGAGCAAATTTTGCTGGTGCTGATTTAATTTTCTTCCTGATCTTCAGAAGAAAGGATGATTGCTGCTGCTGGCTGGCAGAGCAGCTTGGTAGTCCTCCTGCGTGTTCTTGCTTCGTGAGTTGGGAGAGCATCAGAAAAGGCTCAGGTAGAACGCAGAAGAAAATCCTATCAAACTAAGTTAGGCCAACTTAATGGGATTGGGGAGTTGCCTACATATTTATCAATTGGTTGGATATACCGTCTGGCACCCTGACTAAATTAACTTCTTCAAAGTAATTTGATTAGTATTCGGGAGAGTGCTTAGAAAACTAAATGCACTTTCAGACTTGTACTAGTAGCACTAGAACATATAGGTCCTAACACAGTACAAACACAAGTTGACGTTATTCAGCTTCTGTAGCCCAGTTTGGACAGGAGTCCTGGTACAGTTATTCTGCTTCTGGAGACAGCCAGCTATAACTAGTCACAACTAGTTATAATAATTTCAAAATGAATTTTTATAAAGTTAGAGTTTTTTGTCTGTTTTAGAAGTGTTAAATTGAAACTGAATGGGGAAGAAATGTGATTCCTTGCTTTTGTGTTCTGTATTTAGGCAGGGTTTTATTTTCTATTGTTCAGTGTTTGTTGCTGGATGAAATTTGAGAACTTAAGCTGCTGTGGAGCTAAACAGTGCTCGAGTAGCCACAGTACATTCAGCCCTACAGATTAAAAAGCAGGGTGGTGGTATAAATGCCAGCAGCATGTGCCTGTGTAACTCACTTCCTTGTCCTCAGGGACTGCTGGTGGTACAAGGGTCGACATTGTGAAGCAGGCTACTAAAATGTGTGGTTTTACAGGTGATATCTTCTTGGTGCGTGGAGGAATGCGTGCAGTGGAGTTCAAAGTGGTGGAGACAGATCCAAGTCCGTACTGCATAGTGGCTCCAGACACGGTGATCCATTGTGAAGGAGAGCCCATCAAACGTGAGGTGAGTAGAATCCTGCCATGTGGTTCTCCTGTCAAATCCCTGTGTCCAAAATCTGCTTCTGCAATAGTTCTTGAGAACAGCAGTGTTTGCAGTTCATGTTCTGGCATTTTGTGTATTGAATGCAGTGGTTAGAAACTCCATTTTCTGGAGACGAGCTGCTGCTGAAAGTAGTCAGAGAAACTTGCTTCCAGCGTCCTTTCTCGTATGCTGAGATTGCACCAGCACATAGGTTTGCTCCTGAATTGCCATTATTTTGGCAGCAGCTGGTTTTGCATCTGCTTGCAGATAACTCGTGCTGGATTTAGATGTGTATTTTAATTCCAAAGTTTCCTTACTCCATAGCAGGGAGAACTTACAAAGTTGCTAAATTTCATGCTATCTGGAAAGAAAGCAATTAGTGCTTTTTCGGGGAGAGATTTGAAATCTCAAAATAGTTGATTTAAAAAAAAATATTCCCCAGTCCTTTAAGGTATTCAGCTTTGAGCGCCCCAGGCTTGAGGCAGTCTGAGTGGCCACCTTACTATTAAAGACTAGGGAATCTCAGAGAAATGAGTTAATGTTGTTGCATAAAGTGCTTGTAAATCCATGTGAGTGCTCATTTGTAGTTAGCTGTGTTTTGAAAAATTCACCTCCACGTGACACTTGTGAGACTACATCTGGGCACTGGATGAGTCCAGTTTCAGCTCTCGGGACACAGCAGACACAGACAGGGGCAAGTTCAGCCAAGGACACCAAAACCATGGTGTGCTGGAGGTTAGAAGTCTGCATCTTAGCATTCTCTTAGAGTCAGTCTTACAGATGATGCTATATCTGAGAACTATGTGATAGCTACAATACGTCAAGTAGTTAGAGATACTGCATACAGTTTAAGGAATGAGTATATTTTATACTGAGCCTTATTGCCTATTGCTATCTTAGTTAGCCGTCGGAGTGTCAGAGCTTATTTTGCACACAAGTCTGTAGGGAACCTGGCAGCAGAGGCTGTCATTCAAGGCAGTGGGCTTTAGTGAGGTCTAGGTACGTGCATGCAATTCCATTTGTATGCCTGGGAAGATAGAGCTAAGAAGCAATCATAGGAAACTCCAAAAGACTTGAAACTGAGAATCTCAAGACAGCAAAAAATGGCTATGAGCAAAACCCTGGATTGCTGGCTACCATAGACTAGGAGGGGTTGTTGAACTATTGTTTTTGCTCGCATGTTTAATATACTTCCTTCTGGATAGGATGAAGAGGAGTCACTGAATGAAGTGGGCTATGATGACATTGGTGGCTGCCGGAAGCAGCTGGCTCAAATCAAAGAGATGGTGGAACTCCCGCTCCGACACCCTGCTCTCTTCAAGGCCATAGGGGTGAAGGTAAGTCCCTGTGTGGATGAGTGGGCTTGCCCTTGCAGACAACTCCTGATCTCAGAGGTTGATTGGGTGTTGTTGGGGCAATAAGTAATTTGTAGGGATTTCTTTAATACTGGTTTTAGGAAAGCGTTTTCTTACACGTTCTGGACACAGACTGAAGTATGGCACCTTGCAAAGTGGGGTGATGCTTTGAATCAGTGCTGTCGGTTACTGGCAAAGTTTTTGTTTATGTGCCATGTGAAGTAGTAAGGGTGTTGATAGCAATCCTGGGATAGCAGCTGTTATATGAGTTTGGATCACAATTTTGGACTGGCTTTAGCAAGTGCTTACAATTTCACTGTGAAGCTACTTAGGCATTCAGGTACTAGCTCACCACCTAAGTCCCTTGCCTTTGTGCTCAGCCTCCACGTGGGATCCTGCTGTACGGTCCTCCTGGCACTGGTAAAACACTGATTGCCCGAGCGGTGGCCAATGAAACAGGGGCTTTCTTCTTCCTGATCAACGGTAAGTTTTGTGGCTGCTTTGGCCCCAGATCTGCTGTGTGCTTGTTCATCCATCTACTGATCCGTCTTACGGTAATGAATGGTGTTAACAGGACTTGCAGAGTCATGTTGTCTCCCTGACATCCTTCCTTACCTCTTTCAAGTGTGCCTCTGGGGACATTTGCAGACTATTTGTGTGAAAGCATCTGTAGTGGCACTTCCCTTAAGCTTGATTGTGTTATAGTAAGGTGGTTAGAAGATAGATCTGTGATGCAGGAACTTAGACTCTATCTGGGTCTTCATTTATGTTGGTGAGGGCAGAGCTGGTAGTGAAGTGCTGAGATTATCCTAAGTATATGGATACAGGATGCTTATTTTAGTTGCTACAATCGTGTTCCGTTCAGGAGATCAGCTGGTCTGTGGATTTCTCTTTCCCCTCAAGTGAAGCACAAGAGCTGTTCTGTTTCAAGCAACGTTAATTGGGAGGAACTTTCCTGAAAACAGTAATAATTTAAAATTGGGATTTAGCTACAGGTGACAGAACCTCCTGCTGATCACTCGCACCTGTAGTGGGTCAGGTGTTTACTGGTTTATGTCCAGTAAGGAGCACGTTCTGCTGCTTTTCTGTCCCATTTTACAGTCAGTGCTGGAATAACTGAACATTTGTACTGAGGAAGTGCCACTTCACTTTTCTGATTTCAATCACAAAGAGCCATGAAGGGAATAGCAGAGGATTGTATAGCACAGGATAGCAGTGACCAGCAGCAGAGAAGGCTTTGTATCTCAAAACATCTATATCTCAGATTTAAATGGGTTGGATTTAACCATATGTCACCCTTGTCACCTACATCTTAAGTGTGTGGAAGCTGTCACTGCATGCTAATGAGCCAGCCGTTCCTGTAGACACTTGTATTGCATAATAAAAATAACATCGTCAGAGTTAGTGGTGCGTTCTCTGGTCTGCTGGTCCCAAGCCTGGAGCTGCTGGCAGTGTTGTAGGCAGAGGTGGTACGAACTGGTGAGTTACCCATAATGAAACACTCTTAGTACCTGCCCGCACCAGTGGCTCTGCAGCTGGCAAGCTTCAGTCAGCTTTGCACTCCTGAGGGTCAGGTTTGTTTTTCTTGGATCTTCTAGAAGCGTACTCTTCATAACCACTCCCATCCAGCATTATGGAAAAATCTGTGAAAACGGAATACATCTGTAAGCCTGCACTAGTGTTCAGCAATTGCATATCTCAGGGGAATGCTGTCCTTCCTTCTGGGATTGATGTGCTCATGCATTTTTATATTTTTTTATATTCTTTGAGAGGATTTGGGGTCTTTCTTTTTTTTTTTTTTTTTTTTTTTTTTTTTTTTTNTTGGGGTTTTTTTTTTTTTTTTTTTTCTTTTTTTTTTTTTTTGGGTGGGGTGTTAAACTAATTTATAGGATCTTACAGAGGTAAATCTAACCTAAGCTAAAAACAGATTCAGTATCTTACAGCTTTTTCCTTCCCTGCCCTGATAATTCATCACCATATAATTTGATTGCTCTTCTTGCAAGCTAGGGCTGGCATTAACAGTGTGTGGTGGCACATTACAGAGAAGCTCACCAAGTGTGAAATAGGGTAAGGAAAGAGACAGCTAGTGCTGCATTCTGTTAGAGTAAACGAAAATCATACTAGAATAATGGTAGAACCTAATTCCTCATGCTGTTCTTGTCTCTTCAGCTGCAAATTTAGTAAACTCGGTTGATAGCATTTGCTTTGTCTTGAAATATAGATTCTCCCATGTAAACGTTGTTCTAAAAAAAATTCATCTGCATGTCTTGGGGCTAGCTCCCTCTCTTCTGGGTGCCACAGTGCTGCTGTTTTTCAGGTCCTGAGATCATGAGCAAGCTGGCTGGTGAGTCTGAGAGCAACCTGAGAAAAGCCTTTGAAGAAGCAGAGAAGAATGCTCCTGCCATCATCTTTATTGATGAGCTGGATGCCATTGCTCCCAAGAGAGAGAAGGTAAAGCCTGTAGAACATAAAGAAGTATGTCCTTGATAGCAGCTGGTATGAATCTCTGCCTTTGACTACAGGATAAAGCTGTACTTAACACCTGATTTCAGTTGGATGTGAGGAAATCAGATATAGTTAGTTATGTTTCTTAACAGCTTGTAGCTATCCTACCTGTCGGCTCTGGTGCAGTACTAGCTCCTGTGCTGTGTCGTAGAGCTCTTGGTCTGACGGCTGCTTTCTCTCTCCGTAGACCCATGGAGAGGTGGAACGTCGCATAGTGTCTCAACTGTTGACTCTGATGGATGGGCTGAAGCAGAGAGCACACGTGATTGTTATGGCGGCTACCAACAGACCGAACAGCATTGACCCAGCACTCAGGCGATTCGGTAACTACCACTCCACTCTCCTTCTCGTATCTCACAAACTTTTTTACAGGACTGGAAGGATTGAGCAGAAATTATTACTGAACCTCTCCTGTGTGTTACATAAACACACAAAGTTACATAAACAATTGACTTGTCCCCAGCTGCTAGTTTGAAATTAATTTCTAGGCTTCCAGGCTTTGGTATTGTTTTCTGTGCCATATTAGGTTAGAACTTGTAGAAACAAAAAAATGCTTTGAAGTGGAAAATTGTGCTAGTCTTTATTAAGTGGAACTGTTCCGGGACACACTGAAGGAATAAATGCTTAAAGGGATGTTCAGTTGGCTGAATTCAGAAGGCTCTGAATTTTCTGATTTCTCTTACTTCTCTTACTTCTGATGATAAGTCTTTTTTTCTGAGGTGCAGGTTTTTGAAACTTTGTAGTGTAACTGAATGTCTAGTGTATGACCAGTTGGCAAGCTCTGAAATGGGAAACTGGCCAAGTGTACAGGGGAGAACGGCCTCTTATATATGTAGGAAGGCATTTGAATGCACAGCTCTAGCTAGAGACAAATGATAGGTATATGTACCTTAGGTAATGTTGCAGTAATACCTAGATTTCCTGCCTCTCCAGATATTGGGGCACTTCATATTTTTCACCACTTGGGTACTGCAATGAAAGTTGTAAAAATAATCTTTCAGTATTTGCAGACCATTGTGATGAATACATAAAGGTAGAAATAAACAAGATGTCATGGTATGTTGGTTCAGGTCAGCATATTTTCCTAAAAATAAGGTTCAGAAAAAGCTAAACCACCAATCCTCTGTGTCATAGTCTTGAACTCTAGTTAATACAGTAGTCTCACTGTCCCTAAGTGGCTTAGGCCGTTCCTCCTTCTCTGATCTGACTCTGCTTCTGTGCTGACAAACGTGGCAGAGAAACTCAAAGCTCTAGCAATTTCTGAAATTGTATGTGTTTGTGGCTTGTCATTAGGTTGTTCAGTCAGAGGAAGGTGGCGACTGCAGCTGCTCTAGTTTGCAGAGTCAGCAGCTCATTGTGTGTTTTCTACTCCCCAGGTCGTTTTGACAGAGAGGTGGATATTGGTATTCCAGATGCCACTGGGCGCCTGGAGATCTTGCAGATCCACACGAAAAATATGAAACTGGCTGATGATGTGGATCTGGAACAGGTGAGCGATGTGCCATGAGGAAAGGTTGTCTTGGCAGACAGACATTCCTGGTGCTCTATTTTGTAATAGAAGAGTTCTTAAAGCTTGATCGCATAACAGTAGTTGCTCATTTAGGACAGCATGAAACTGGGTCAATGAGTGATGTCTGAGCTTTCTTCTGAGTAGTTTACCTGGGATCAAAAATCCTCACTCACTAGGTAGGAGTGGCAATGCTAAACCAAACAAACGTGCATCAGTCCAGTCTGGAAGTGCCTTACCACTGCCCTAGGTTTTGCCATGACATTCTCTTTAAAAGTAAAGCGAGTCTGGAACTGCTCGCACAGAGCTGGGTGAGCATTGTGGGAACACTGGACACCACATGTAACCTCAGTGTTTTCTGCAATCTCTGTCCTGAGTGAAGAACTGCAGTCCTCGGGGTTCTCAGTCTGCATACTGTCTGCATTCCTGTTGTGGCTTTAATCTGAAGTTGGAGGTGGAACAGCAATGTCTTTGCCTGTTAAACATGTGGTAGCATCTGTCTTGAGTCCCCTGCAAGGCACTGATGTTCCTGCCCTCCAGAGCTTTGCTGTGCTTCCTAGTGAGTGACCAGAGTGTGCAGTGCCCTTGCAGAGCGCTTGCTTGTATCCCTGTGAGTCATAGTCAGTGCTCTGCTTTCAGGTGGCAAACGAGACCCATGGCCATGTTGGTGCTGACTTGGCTGCTCTTTGCTCAGAAGCTGCTCTTCAGGCTATCAGAAAGAAGATGGATCTCATAGACCTAGAAGATGAAACCATCGATGCTGAAGTGATGAACTCACTGGCTGTGACCATGGATGACTTCAGGGTAATGCAGGAGTGCCCTTCTTTCCTCTGGGTGCAATGTCTAATTGCTTGCCTCAAGCAAGTGTGTTAGAACTTGCTATTCTAACATAATGTGTCAGAATTAATATAATGCTGTTTCTTCCAACAACAGTGGGCTCTGAGCCAGAGCAACCCTTCTGCTCTTCGGGAGACTGTGGTGGAGGTGCCACAAGTTACCTGGGAAGATATTGGTGGTCTAGAAGATGTAAAGAGAGAACTCCAGGAGCTTGTACAGGTAAGGGTTTCCAATAGATTTTTGCCTAGTCAGCTTGAAAAATTACAATAATAATAAAATTCAGAACAGCTTCAGATACCCATTTGGGCTGTGAACAGAGTAAACACAGAGACTTTTATGGTATTTGCTTTAATGGAGTAAAGATACCACGCTGTTCCACCGTGGAACTTGGAGAGGAAGGTGCTGGGAAGCAGCATCAGGCTTTCCTTTAGCTGAGTCCACAGTGTCATCTTGGGTGGGTGTTGTGCTACTTGCAGTAACAGCAGCAGTTCTGCTGCTTCTATGTGCAGACAAGCAGTGGCACCACTGCTGAGAATCCACTTATGTGGTGGCTTTTCTCATACAGAGAACCTCTGAAGGGCTTACTGTCAGCATTAGCACAGGGACAGTTGAGAAGTAATTGTGAAGCCTTCTATGGAGGTAAAGACTGGGACAAAAATCTGTGAATGGTCTGTGGAAACTCCTGGTGGCTGCATTGACATGGCTTGATTTTGATATATTCCTGCTTTTGGTTGGCACTGTAGAAACATCTTGTCTTGTGAACAAAAGAAACTAATTTTTCAATCTAATTTTTTGATGTTAAAATCATTACCTATCTCTGACCTCGTTGCTGAGGATAAATGCTCACATCAGACACCTTGCCTGTCTCTGGGGGGCGGAACAAATCGTCTAGATAATGAGCTGTTCCCTTTTGCTTCTGCAGGACAGAGTGAAGTTGGGGTTCAGCGTGCTGGAAAACTACCCAAACTGGTGCTTAGTTCGTAGAGGTGAATAGGTTGTTTAAGGCAGCTTTCCAGTTAGCTGTGGTGCCTTACAAAACAGTACCCAGTGGCACCGAGCAGTCTTTGTGTTTAACCCACCAGAAATCTCAGGTAGTATTTCTGGTTGGAGGAGAAACAAAGCTGACCTAAGATGTCCCTGCCAATGGCAGAAGGGTTTAGCTAGATGATCTTTCAATGTCCCTTCCCACTCAAACCTTCTGTGATTCTAAGGCAAGAACCTGTTCTGGCTCATCATGAGATGTTTTTGTTTGTGTTGTTCTCCTTCAGTATCCTGTGGAGCACCCAGACAAGTTCCTCAAATTTGGTATGACCCCATCGAAAGGGGTTCTGTTCTATGGGCCGCCTGGTTGTGGTAAGACGCTGCTGGCCAAAGCCATTGCCAACGAATGCCAGGCAAACTTCATCTCCATCAAGGGGCCGGAATTGCTCACCATGTGGTTTGGCGAGTCTGAAGCCAATGTGCGCGAGATCTTTGACAAGGTATGTCTCTCTTCTACTCCCTGTGCTATGTTGGTGCTCAGGTACACCCAGAACTTTGTCTCCACTGTGTACGTCTTGCTGGCCTGGTTCTTTTTTACGTCTTCTGTGTTTTTCCCTCTTGCACTGGGAGCAGGGGCTGCTTTCCTGATGTTAGGAAATGAATCCTCTTTGACAGCATAACTATTTGAGGTGTTTTCTTCTGTTGTTACAGGATGATAAATGCCCCAGTGCTTAGCAGTCAGGCTCATGTTAGGATGGCTCAGATATTCTCCACATCCTTGAAAACTTAGCTTGACACCTTTCTAGCCGTTCCCATCTACAGATTTTCAAAACATCCTCTGGGTTCTTGTCCTGCACCATACGTGGATTAAAAAGGAGGTCACTCCTACTGTCCTGTAGATAGTGTTGCTTCTTGTTGCAGAAGGTGTCTGCGGATGATGCTGGGGGTCCTCACTCTTGTGGTCAGGGAATGTGTTGACAAAACAAAGTTGTAACGAGGGTGAGAAAAAAAATTACATTGGGAAAGGACCTCAGAGGCCATCTAAGCTACCTCTTTGTTCAAGGCAGGGAGATAACCTGAAAATTCAATCAGGTTGCTCAGTTCCTCATCTTCTGAATGCGTGCTAAGGGTGGAGAACCCCTCACCTCTCTTGGCCTGTGTGTTAGTTTTTGAGCTCTTTCACCATGAAGATTTTTTTTCCGTGTTTCTAACTGGAAGTTTCTTTGCGGCGGTCTGTGCCTGTGGGCTTTCATCCTTTCACTGCACACCTCAAAGATAAATCTGGCTCCCTTTTCCTATACTAGTTTTCCTGTAACTACGCATTAGGTGGCCGACGACAATGATTGGATTTCCCCCTTGATATCTCCCCTTGATATATCTCAGCTACTAATACTTGAGTGCCTAAATAACCGAGTGACTAGATCCTGCAAGGAGAGTTCCAGTCCAGGCAAATTGGCTCCAGCTTTTCCCACACGAGTTAGAGTTACAACCCTTGTCCCTGGTTCACAATGCTCCAGCTTTTGGGAAATTGAGCTTGTTGTTTAGGAGAGTTTAATCAAGAGTTTGTGTAGCAGGAGACTGCTCTGGAGCAGTCCCTCCAAGCTTTCCTTGCAGCAGCAGTTCTCTGGTCCTCCTCTGGGCTGCTTTAATGGTACAAGAGACAGTGTGAAATGAATGTTCTCCTCATCTGGTGATGTTAACATGGAGTAATTGTTCCCATTCGCTTCTTGCAGGCCCGCCAAGCAGCCCCTTGCGTGCTCTTCTTTGATGAGCTGGACTCCATTGCAAAGGCTCGAGGTGGGAATATTGGTGACGGCGGTGGTGCTGCAGACCGTGTCATCAACCAGATCCTGACGGAGATGGATGGGATGTCCACCAAGAAGAACGTCTTCATCATCGGTGCCACCAACAGGCCAGACATCATCGACCCCGCCATCTTGCGCCCCGGCCGCCTGGATCAACTCATCTACATCCCCCTGCCTGACGAGAAGTCCCGGGTTGCAATTCTCAAGGCCAACCTGAGGAAATCACCAGTTGCCAAGGTAGGATCTGTGTCCTGACTGTGTGCTGCGTGTGCTCCTCACAAGCTGGGAACAGAGCAGAGGGCTGGTGGCTGTTCCACCAGGTACAGAGGTGAGAAACCTTCAGTCCCCGAAGGGTAGGAAAGGAGGAGGCCTGGCGCTCCAAGGCAGCGAAGCTGGGTGTGAGCACAGCGGGTTTTTGTCATGTAGTTGTCACATAGTGGAGTCCTGCCCACAGTGTGGGAACAGGAAAGCCTGTTAAGGCAAGATGGAAACGATTCTTATACTCTGAAAGAAAAGTCAGTGTATAGCATGAGGGTGGGAAGGGGAAGATTGAAGAGGAAGCTTTGCAGTTAATTGTTGCTGAACTCTGCTCTAGGCAAGAGCTGTTACTCTTGTCTAGGGAGCAGGCAATAATGCAGCTAATAGTTAATCAGAGAAAAGCAGATGTCCAGTGAGAGCTCAAGCCTTTTTGTGCCAAGCTTAGCTTTGCTTTTTGCTCAAGCCTTTTTGTGCCAAGCAAGCTTAGCTTTTCAGATACTCCCAAGGGAGTACCTCCTTGAACTGCAGGAGGCTGCAGTACTGCCCTCTCCGTTGAAGGAAAAGAGGTTGGTTTTCTTGGTCTCTCTGTCCTCCATTTCCAGTCAAACGGTTTCATTTGACTCCTAATGCTGAGATGTGAGTGAATCGTATCCTAAATTCACAAGTGTGTAGGCATTTAGAGCTGCTTCACAGCTTCTTGACGTGTGGGGTGTGTGGCCTGCCTTCCCGTGTGGTGGACTTTTCCCAGAAACAAGAACTTGTTGATCTTTTCGAATCCAGGCAATGTTAAGGCGGCACCTTGGTACTGTGGGACCTGAAGAAATCTCTGTGTCACCTGGGGCTATAAGGTATTAAGGAGAGGCCCCTCTCATCTTTATTTCCACTAGGATGTCGACCTGGATTTCCTAGCTAAGATGACCAACGGCTTCTCGGGGGCCGACCTGACAGAAATTTGCCAGCGTGCCTGCAAACTGGCCATCCGTGAGTCCATCGAGAGCGAGATCAGACGAGAGCGCGAGAGGCAGACCAACCCTTCTGCCATGGTGAGTGGGGCGCCCTCGGCTTCCCCTGCTGGGATGGGTGAGGCATGATGTGTTCCTCTCCATAACCCTTGGGTGGGGACCAGTGGCCCTGATCTGCTGTCTGCTGGAGCTATCCCTCTCCAGCCCCTGCCTTGCTCCTTGCTGGAGCATCCTGGCTCGGAAGGGAGAGCTGTGGGTGGCCATTGGGCTACAGAACTTGGGCACGGAGCTCACCTGGGCCCTCTGTCCCGCTGCAGGAAGTGGAGGAAGATGACCCGGTTCCCGAGATACGCCGGGACCACTTTGAGGAGGCCATGCGCTTCGCTCGCCGCTCGGTCAGTGACAACGACATCAGGAAATACG
>VZRU01008298.1:3039-15582 GCA_013398155.1 Pedionomus torquatus
GGGGGGGGGGGGGGGGCGGGGGAGGGGGGGCAGGCAGGGGTGCCCCAGGAGGGTGGATGGGGAGGGTTGAAGGCACCGAAGCCAACAGAACCAGAGCGAGCTGTGGGAGGGCTGGAAGCACCAGGAGGTCCTGCAGCCACACTGTCCTCACCACCAGCACGGGCTGCCCCCAATCCCTGCTCCAATAAAAAACCCCAGTCTCATCACTGAGTTTAATGCAGGAGGAGCCCAGTTTGCCCTCACTGAAAAATATCTGCACAGAAAGCTCAGCTGGGGCTCCCCAGCTCTGCCCCCGGCAGGACCCTGCCTGGTCCCAGCCAGCCCCGCAGCATCCTCCAGCCGCAGGGCTGCAAGATCCCAGCCTGCTCGCACAGCGGCACTGCGAAACCTCTCCAGGAGACTCTGAAACCTCTCTCCAGGAGACTCCTTACTGCCAGACCTAACAGGACACTCAGCAGGCACTGACACTGCCCCCACCCCCCTGGCATCTGCCTGTCCCTTTCACAAAGGTGTCCCTTCTTGGTAGGATCTGGGAGTGGGGTCTGAACCCCCACGTCCCACAGTCGCGGGCATCAGCCTCCAGAGAGTTTGGGCTGCCCTTCTGCACAGCAGCCCCATTTGACCACTCTCTCAGGCTTGTAAGAGCTCTCATTAGCTGGCCAGGGACCCTGAGCCCAAGCAATGTTCTGGGAAATGGCATCAGAGGTGGCTTTTCAAGCAGCATAAGCCTGGCAGGGAGAGGGTTAAGCCTACCATGGGTTTAACCCCATCGTGCTGCCCTGCTTGGTGCCACGAAGGGCTCTGTACCAGCCTCTCCTGCCCAGGAGCCAGCCCCCATGGAGCAGCATGTAAGGTGGTCCTGAGCAGCATGACATGGTCCTGAGCCACGTATGGGCGGTCCTGAGCAGCATGACATGACCCTGCGTGATGAGAGGCCGTCCTGAGCCAAGCCATACAGAGATGGAGCTGGCACTCAGCAGTGTGCAGGGCCAGCACCACAGGAAGGCAGGTAGCCACGCTCAGCACCCTGGCAGGCTGCACCCAGGGAGAAGGGGGCAAGGAGCCCTTCTCACACACAGCCTCTGACACGGTTCATGGTTTACTGTAAATATTGATCAGGCAAAAGCACAGCCAAGGTGAGCTCTGCTCTGGGGAAACACACGGAGCCCCCCAGGCAGCCCCCTGGATCATGACCCAGCCCCGGGAACTGCTCCTGCCCCACAGCATCCACTGCTCCTCCTTCCTGCACCTCAGGGTCAGAAAACACTGCTGACTTCAACCCTTCTCTGAGGTGGGCACCCCAAGATATTCAAAGCCCTCCAGGGTTCTGGGGCAGAAATCCACACTGCTCCTGGCACACCTGAGCACACCGGGGACTCTGTCACCCAGAGGCTCTCTGGAGCCTGGCTTTTCTCTGTCCCCACCACTGCAAGAAGCTCTTTGTGAGTGCAGACACCCGGATGCACCTCTCCCTCCACCAGTCTTAGGAGGCAACAGCTCTCCAGGACATGGAACAAGTTGTCCAGAGAAGCTGTGGCTGCCCCATCCCTGGAGGGGTTCAAAGCCAGGTTGGATGGGGCTTGGAGCCACCTGGTGTGGTGGGAGGTGTCCTTGTCCAGGGCAGGGGGTGGAACTGGGTGATCTTTAAGGTCTCTTCCAACCCAAAACATTCTGATTCTACAGCATGGGATCCTGTAGGATCTGGACATTCTGGTGGGAGATGCCCACCCACAGCACCAGCACACTGGCTCTGGGTAACACACCCTGGGTGCTAAGCACCTCCCAGAGCTGACCACCAGTGGCAGAGACCTTCCTGGCCCCTCAGATACCAGTTTTGCCATGGCCACAGGGAGAAGGGTGACATGCTGGGACACCTCCACCCCAGGAGCTCCCCCATCACCACAGTCAAGCAGGAACCAGCGCCAGCCCACGTACCTTCCTGTGCCCTGAAAAGAGCAGGGTGAGCTGGTGGATGGAGCCACCATTTTTGGCAAGCTCTTTCTTGAGGGTCCTGGGGGAGGGCAGGGCCCAGTGGCCCTTGGTGGCCTGGCTGTCCAAGCAGTTGAGGGTGGTGTCAGAGGTGAAGCAGTGGCTCTTGGCCTCCTGCAGCAGGCTGCCCTCGCTGTGGGTCCGGCGCCGCAGGGAGCTCTGCACGCTCAGCGTGTAGACGGGTTGGCAGCCCGACGTCTCGATCATGCTGCTGCGCTTCGCCTCATTCCTCTCCAAGTAGTGCTCATCGCTGTCCTCCTCATCATCATCATCCTCATCTTCCTCATCATCATCATCCTCCTCTTCCTCGCCATCCGTGGTGATGCCCGCCATGCCCGCTGCACTCTGGCTGAAGGTGCTGTCAAGCCGCAACTCAGGGATGATGAAGGCTGGCAGGGAGCTAGGCTGCTCCTCTCCCTTTTCGGTGGCCACTGGCTGCTTCTCTGCCAGGAGAGGACCTTGGGTGGCTCCCAGAGCTTCTTGGGACCCAGCCGGAGCTGTTGCCTCTGCAGCTGGAGGTGCATCCCCCGCTGCTGCCTTCCTGTCCTCTGAGTGCATCTGCCCTGGCTTCTCTGCGTCCGCCTCCAGCATCTGCCCAGAAAAGAAGATAAAGAAGGATGAACACAGAAACACCTCAAATCTCTCACTGCCCACCTTCCTGGGGAGCCTTTCCCCTCCTAACACCCCAGCCACAAGACTGGCACCAATCTGTACAACCCTAACAGTGCTCCAGTGGGTAGGACGGCATTGTCCCCACATCTCCAGGTGGTGGCAGGTCACCCATCACTCTCACAACACCCAGTCCGGGTCCTGATCCCTGCAGCTCTAAGGTTCCCCCACCAGCAGCAAACTGGTGGCCTCAGGGCAGCAGTGGGATGGCTCCACCCAGCCCCTAGTTCCAAACCTCCTGGGTTTGGAGGAAACCAGGGGGAGTGGGCGCAGGTGGCTCAGCCCAGCACAGACATAGGGAGAGCCGATAATGTCACCCTTACCACGATGTCCCTTTTCCCCCTGGGAGCTGCTGAGGGGGCTCAGCCCTACAGAGATCTTCCGTGAGGGCAGCGGAGAAAGCCAGCAGCTCTCATCTGGCAGCTCTGTCCCCTCCTGCATCCAATTATTAACTGCAGAAGGGAAGTGCTGGGCTCTGCCCATCTGCAGATTCCCAAGCTCAGCCCAGCTCAGCCTCCCTGACCAAATGTCCTGAGCTGTGGGACTCCCCACTGTCTCCGTGCCATGCCCTGCAAAACCACAAACCACTCTCCTACCAGCCCCCTTTTGGTTTTTTAAGTCTCTGAGGCTGATTTTGCTAGCTTCCCCCTGTAGCTGGGACTTTTCAAAGGGAAAAGCCAGCAGCAGCCCAAGGGAAAAAGCCTCCAAGGTTTTAGGTGAAAAGGGGGAGCCTGCGATGAGCCCCCTCCTGCCAGAGCTGGGCTCTCTCTTCTGCAGGATTGTCCTTCTGCACAGAGCCCATGTAAGCCAAAGGGGCAAAACCAACCCAAGAGGGGAGAAAGCCCAAAGCAGAGAAAAATCCTCCCTCTGGGAAGCAATTTCCACCTGTGCAGACCCTGCAGGGCTGGGTCAGGAGTTATTCTACAGGACCACCCCCAGGTAACAAGTCACCCAGAAAACACGTTCCCATATCCCCAGGTAAGGTTGAAGCATCTTCAGCAGCCCGATGGCAACCAGAAAGCAGGGATTAACAAAGCCACTAATCCCCGTATAAATTAGGTTGACTTCAGCTTCAAAAAGAGCACCGGCCCTGGGAATCAGCCCATCCAGCCTCACATCCCATTGGGAAGAGGCACCCATGGAGCAGACGGAGGCTGTATGCCCAGGGTAGTCCTGGCTTGTGACAGCAGACCCCTCTGAGCCATGGGCAACATGGGAGACAGCCTGGGCGCTGCTGCAGAAGACCCCCTCGCCCTGCAGAGCCAGCACACATGGATTATAACTCACCACTGGATATCCCCAGGGAGTTGGAGGTAGATTCGGGGCTGCAAAACCTGCCATCATCCCCAGGGAATACCCGGGAGGGGGTCACACCCTGGCTTTGGCACCATCCGCTCTGCACAGAGGGGATGGCACAAGGATCACATGGCACCCAGAAGTTCCCACCTGAGCCAACGGGGCCAAAACGCGGGCCAAGTTCCCATAAGGATTCCCTGGCCCGTGCCTTGTCCTCTTGCATCATGCCAAAAGAGCCACCTTCACACTCATGAGCTTGGAGAAGACCCGCTGTGTCCCCTCCCAGCCGGACTCACCCCAGGCAGTGATTTGGTGTCACCTCAGCTGCCCCAGCGAGTCTGCAGGCTGAAATTCAGAGAGCACCATGTGCTCAGCCCCACATGCGACACCTGCCCCATGGTGGGAGGCACAAAGCGGGTTTATCCCATCCTTGGGGCTGTTTCTCTCTCCCCGTGGTAATTTCTTGTAAAAAGGGAATGTTTCCAGACTTGCTGTGCAAGGATGCTATTTGCACAAGCACATGTTTTAATGATTCTGTTTATGTCTTATTTGTATTGCAATCACTGTCATCATTATTTCATGAAATAATTAGAGGAAAAACCCATGCAGTCCTCAATTTACTCCCCGCAAAGCCCTCCCCCTCCCTATCTGTCCAGTCCTCCTGCTTAATGTTGCTGGTTGCCCACATCAGATAAGGCCCTAAAAGGAAATGAACAGGCTCCTTTAAAATGAGAAACATTTGGGGATTAAATTAAATCCCTGCACTAATTCAATCAGAGACTCTGCTGCTTTTCAGTGGCACGGAGGATATGAGCAGGAGCTCCTCCACTGAGCGAGGTTTCCATCTCGGGTTGAAAGCATCACCGGGGCTGTGAAATCCTGTCTTGGCAGAAAGGGCCGTGGCTGAGCTCTGCTCAACATCACCTGATGGTGTGTGTGTGTGGAGGGGGAGACAGGGAAGGAAAGTGGCAGTAAGTGGCCATCATGGCCAGACAACAAGCCTGATCGTGGCTGGAGGTACCAGGAACTTTATCAGCATGAATCCAAGGACCAGCTTGTCAAAGCTGATTTGGGCCAGCAAGGACCAACCAGGTTTCTTTTTCACCATCACTGTGGCCAAGGGGCTGCTGGAGGTGGCAGCAGATGGAGACAGCGCTGGTGCTGTCTCAACAGGGAGGTGAAGGGGACATCTGTCCTTCCACCTCAAGCACTCATCCAAAACACCCTGTGGTCTCACTGCAGCATGAGTCCCTCTCCCTTGGCCGGCAGCAGTCGCTCAGGAGCCAGTGGCCAGCATCTGGATCCCCACACCCCCACCTGGGTCTCCTTATCCTCAACATCTGGGTTTCCCCATCTCAACATGTTTCCCCTTCCCGTTCTCAGCATCTGGGTTTCCCTGTCCTGAGCCGGGAAGGTCGAGGGTCTTTACTACATCCTCCCTGGAGGATCACACACTTCACTGTTCCAGTTTCTGTCTCAGACTGTGTCCGAGGCAGCACATCCCAGGAAGGGAAAGAGAAAGTAGAAAACTGAGCTGCCTCCAAGCCCCAGTACGTCTATCAGGGGTAATTTTAGAGAAGGAGGATGATTGATCTGAGACCAGAGCAGCGCAATAGAGTCCCTAATGTTGACTTCCCCACCGAACAATCCTCAACACACCCCAAAACTGCCAACCAGTGCCCTGCCTGCTCTGGCATCCTCAATCTCTGCACCTCTATCCCACTGCCTGGGCTCCCTCGGCCTCTGGGCATCACCCACTGACTCAAAAGTTTTCTAAAAACCAAGTCGGGGAAGTAGTTCTGCAAACCCTGGACTCTGTAATTAGATCTGTTTGTTCTGATTGCTTTGTTGCTGCTCTGACGCCAGCAAAGCAAATTTCAACCAACAGATGCAGGTTTGTCACCGCGGCCTCAACTTCTCCAGCATTTCTCTAAATAACGTGCCCTTTCTGGTGGCCCAGGGCCGGGACTTCCAGCTGGGAAAACACCAGCCACAGAGAAGACGCAGCTGTGAGCTGAAGTCGGCACTGGCCTTCCCCCCTCCTGCTGCCAGAAATGCCGTGATATGTGGCATTCCATAAATCCCTAGCTCTGGGAGGTCAAGGATTTTTTTGAGGCTCTCAGCTTTTAATAAAAACCTCGGCTCCTTGCAGTCACGGAGCCGCCGTGGCTCAAGTAATGCCTGGACACAAGAAGGTTGAATTCAGCCTTTCCTGGCTCTTGATGCGGTTTTCGCAGTGCACATCTTTCTCTTGCGGTGATCCTGGGGAAGAGGAGGCTCAACACACCCGGGAGAACTGCCCTGTGCCCAGGCAGCTCCTCAGCCGAAATCAGGGACTGGGAAAAGCAAGAAAGTCCCTGCAGGTAACAGATTGTTGGACACTGGGATGAGCAGGAGAGCTCATCTCTGCCTGCTCCAACTGCGCTCTCACCCTGGGAGGAGCTAATGGACCTCCTGAGATAGTGCTGGAGGAGCCACTCTCGTGGGCTGTCCCCATCCTCCGTGCTTCCCATGGAGAAACCTCTCTGGCTGCTGCTGCCCTTCGATCTCCCTTCGCTCCAAAGTGCCTCACCTGGTCCCAAAAGCATTTAACTCCACAGCAAGGAGACCAAAATCTCCAGGGGGGATTTTGGGGAGGATGCAGCCAGCTTTGCTGCTGGCAGCTTGTTCCCTGTGCAGGGGTAACATCCCTCCCCAGGGCAAAAGGGATGGTGGGAAAACAGCACCCCCATCGCCCACAGAAACATCAACATTTCCAAGGTAGGTTTTTCCTCAAGTGGAAGAGTAAAGTTACAATATCAGTTCTTAGCATGGGACAAACTGTGCCCAGATCCATCAGATCAGAAAACTTCTAACTAGCCCTGTGAAATGCTACCAAACCCGATGACGAGCACCTCGAGATTTAAAACGGGACCACTAAGAACCACATAAACGCGCAGCTACAGGAAGCAGCGTCTAAAGCACGGGGCTGAGGGGACGAGAACAAAGCCGAAAACGCAAAGCAGAACCACTTGAGAACATTTTCATGGGAGTCATTTGGAAAGTGCTTGAGAGCAGAATCCTTGAGCTCCGCGGGGCCGGCCTGAGCCCCAGGCTCTTTGCGCAGCAGGGTTGGCTTCCCACTCCCTGCTTCATTACTGAATTGATGAATAATTGATACCGAGAAATTAATGTAACAGTAAAAGCGAGCAGAGACGCATAAAGCCAAGCAGCAGTATCGCCAGGGCAGGGTGGCGACGGTGGATTCACGTCTCCAGTGGGACATTGTGGGGGTGTGAACGACCACACCACCCAAAAATCCCAGGGCTTGCAAGGTCTCAGAGCCCTGGGAGGAGCAACCCCCCTCTGCAGGAGGAAACAATCCCGTGTCAGCAGCCGGCGCTAATCCCATTACCCCATTACTGTCACCCCCAATTAACTGCTCTGCAAATGGGGTCTGACTGGGGCATTGCCTGGCCCTGACTCCGCAGTGGCTGCTCTCTGCGCCTCTCCCCAGAGCCGCCCTGCTGCCCACAGCACCGCGGTAAACAGCAATCGAGGCTTAATCGAGGGCAGCAGCCCTGCCCGTACAGCAGAGCGGGGAGCCCAGTCTGTAGGAGTGGCTGGCACCCCACATTTTGGGATGAGCTGCTGATGGTGTCAGCAAAAAACTCAGGACCAAACCTCCCCATGCCACGCACTTCAGCCAAGTGGCTGGAGCTGACACAGAATTGCTACCAACGCAGCCCCGAGCTGCCAGCCCCGATCCAAACCACCCCAGCAGTCCCATCCGGACCCCAACTGTCCCCTGCCCAGTCCCCTCCATCCCCACCAAGGCTACAAGCGCGCATACAGCCCTGATTCCAGTGGTAGGACCTGCATTTGCTGGTTGGTCCCCAGCGCCAGTAAAGGGAGAGTATCCAAAAGGTTGTGACAGCCCTGGAGCAGAAAGCCCTTGCTCCCACAGCCAGAGCCCGCTGACGCAGACGGCACGGCCACACGCAGCCCAGATTTGCATGGAAACCTCAAAAAGTCCCTGTTGCTACTATCATCCCCTCATTCCCCCCGATTCTGCCCGTTACCAACCCAGCCTGGCGGCGCACGAAGGTGGGCAGGAGGCCCAGGTTGCCCAGGGGACCAGCCCAGAACCAGGGGTGCTGGGGACCAGCGCGGGGAGCGAAGCAGATGCCTATGATCTAGGAGGACATCGGGCTCCCTCGACCCACAGCCGGACCCTGCCCACCCCGGGTACAGCCCCCGGGGATGGTGATGTTTGAAAGCAAATGCCTACCAGATCCCGTCCCCCAGTTTCGTCCCAGCAGCAGGGGCTGAGCAAGCGGCATCTCCCCGCGGTGTCCCCGTCCCCGACATGTGCCGGCTGCTGATGCTCGGCAGCCGCTGGCGCAGCGCTGGGCTCTGCCTCCGCCGTTATATTGATGCTGTCCGTGTCCAGTGGCAGCTGGAGCTGCCCCAGCCTCTCCCAGACACCGCTCCCTCCTGCCCTTTCGTGCTATTTTCGGCTCTGCCAGCAATCCCCGGAGGTGTTATTACCTGCTGATAAAAGTGGACGGCGGCTCTGCCTGGGGGAAGAGCTATGGATCACCCTGCAGCCCGCCGCCCTGGCTGTGGCAGCTCCCCTTCTCCTGCCCTGTCCTGCCCCCGGGTGACACCGAGCCGCAGAGCGATTCCGGCACCTCTTGATGAATGAAACTCTGCCGCGGGGTCACAGTCGGGTGGGTTTTTTTTTCTCCAAACTACTTTCTGTGGAAAGGGGAGAGCTCTGTAGCAGGAGATGGTGCACAGCGTGGGGCTTTGCCCTCTGCTCTGCAACCCCCTACGAGCAGCTCTACTCAAACGGGTGGGGAGAGAGAGAAAAATAACCCCACAGGAGGGTGCATGGTCTCCATCCAGGACCATCTGCCCCTTCTCTTCTCCTGCAAGGGCCAGTGCCCTCTCATGACACCCACACACACACCGGACCAGGGACAAAACTGCCTTGGCTGGACGTTTCTCCTCCTGGTATTNTGCTGTGAGGGTGGTGAGAGCCTGGCCCAGGTTGCCCAGAGAAGCTGTGGCTGCCCCATCCCTGGAGGGGTTCAAGGCCAGGCTGGATGGGGCTTGGAGCAACCTGGTGTGGTGGGAGGTGTCCCTGCCCAGGGCAGGGGGTGGCACTGGATGGGCTTTAAGGTCCCTTCCAACCAGAACCATTCTGTGATGCCAGGATTCAGTTGCCCTGATGGCTACGGAGAGGGAGCACAGAGGGGTGTGCGACCGCAGCCACAGTCACAGCCGTTTGCCGGTGGCTACCAGCACCACAGCCACCCTTCACTGGTGCCACAGTGACAAGCTGTGCTCGGCTCTCCTCCAGCATGGACTACGGGCACACACGTGTTCCCTTGCTCCCACCCCTGGCTCATGGGTGCTCCTGGGATGGAGCAGGGGAATCGTGCTGCCTCCTCGTCCTTGCAGGTGGCCGCAGCGTGGTGGGACATGCTGCTGGTAGCTACTGAGATGATGTTTGGGACATAAATATCCCCAGCAGAGGGGTGGGAAAGGGGAAGGAAGGGGCAGATCAAGGAGCATTCAGGCCACAGCCCTCAGCATCCTTTCCCTGCCAGGGGTGACACGTTGCGGATCAGCGGGGGATCTCTCTGCAGCATTATCTGCAGGGGAAGAGCATGGTCCCCTTTGCAGGATGAGGGAGGTGACAGCAGGAGCCTGAGGTGACGCATTCAGCTGCTGCAGAGCCATTGTGAAGGACTCATCCCACCATCACAACAGGAGGATCTGTCGCTGGAAGCTGTTGCTGCTGCCGGCACAGATCACCCTAAGGGAGCAACCACCGGGAGAAGAGGACCTGGCAGAGCAGCTCTGCCAGTGACGGGCACCACCAGGGCCATGGCCAGAGCCACACAGAGACCAGAGGGATCCCCAGTGGTACCAAAAAACAGCACTGGTGACTCCAAAGCCAAATGCAAGCCTCCAGCAATAGTGCTGTCAGCCCTTGCCCAGCTGCTTCACCAGGAAGGTGCTTGTTGCAGGGCAGGACACCGAGCCCCATGGAGGGCCAGGGCACCCCACAGGAGCAGGACGAAGCTGTGCCTCCCGACCCTATACCGCTCTGGGCATCACCACCCGGAGCCCCCCAGCATCTCAAGCAAATCCTTTGGCTTTGCATCAGGGTTCAAGCAAGTTTTGCACAGAGTTACTTGCACTTGGCTTCAGAGTCTGCCTGACCACAGCTCGCAAGCCCCCCCCACATGGCCAGAAGCATCAAAAATTACCCAACACAGAAGTCATCTAGGGTCAGGGAAGGAGTGCTCCAGCTGAGAGGATGGTACCAGCCCTGCCTGGCACCGGCAGCGTCCCCCCTTCACAGGATGTCCTGCACCAAAGCACTTCTAGCGCCTACACAAAATCACAGCCGTGCTGGCTTAAGCCACTCAGTCTGTGCCCCTGACCACCCCGTGCAAATGACCTCAACATCGCCCACCCCCCCCGGGCAGCCGGCACCGCTCCTGCCAACCCGCTCGCTCTTACCAGCCCTTCTGGGGGTTCACGAGAAACAGATCTTCAGAGGTTTAAAAACGATGCCTCTGGCTGTGCTGGAAGCGTCGGCGGCTGCTCACGCCCACCCCCCCCCAGCACCCCCAGGCCTTTCTGCTTGGGGATGGATGCGGGAAGGACCACTGGTGCCGCTGGACACGGCTGGGAGAACATCGCCCAGCACCAGAGAAACAAGAGCCAGTGTTTGCTGGAGGGGAGACGTCTGCTTCCCTAATGGCTTTGGGGCCCAGCTAAGCAAACGAGCAAATAAAGCGGGAGCCGCGGCTCTCAGCTCGCCCATCTGCTCCCTCATCCCTCCCAGCTCTCACGTGCCTCCAGAGCCCACGAGCAAGTAGCACCGGGGCCGAGCGAGCCGCTATCCCGGGCTGGCAGCCCCCAGCACCTCCATGCCACCTGGAAACCCAGCTTGATGGAGCTGGGGCTGGGTGCCAGGGGAGATGCTTAAAAAGCCTGGTACCCCAACCCAGCATCCCGTCCAGCCCCAGGCAAAGGGCCAGGAGAATCCTGGCCTCCCCGGACTCCGCGGTGTGTCCCTGCACTAAGGGATGGAGCCAACTGATGTGCCAGAGGGGAATGGGGAGGTGCCAGAAGGGAGTGACGAGGTGCGAGACCAGCCCAGGACCCCGTGGCACTCATCCAGGCTCACCTGCACTGCAGGGCTGCTGCATAAGAGCATCTCTAAATTCTTAAAGGGACATTTGGGACATGCTTCGAAGCCTCACAAGGAGCTGTAAAATTCCCCCACATCACCTTCAATGCCCTGGCTGCATCTGGGGCATGTGCCCATGAAAGAGGGCTACAAACCCAGCAAGAATATGGCTCAGGATGGATCATACCAGGATAGATCAAGCCGCATCTACTTTTTTATGTTGGCAGCCGGCTTCACACCCACTGCTGACTCTTCAACTCCTGTCTCAGCTGAATTAAAGTCAACACATTGTCCTTCTCTTGGCCTGTCGGGTACTGAGGGTGGGATCCACGTGTCACTGTGCATCGAGGTCACCAACATGGATTTAAGGGTCCCATTTGCTCTGATGGCACAGGGACCTCTGGCAGGGACAGGATCCCCCCAGATATTTAAGTGGCTGGAGCTGGGTTGGAGCCTTGACCCACAGGGGAGCAGCATCTCTGGTCCCACAGCCTCCCGAACCCACAGCGACACCAACGCAGCCCTTGACTGTCCTCAGTAACCAGTTTTTCCAGCCCAGGGCGGGATGTGCTCACTGGCACGGAACAACACACTCATTTGTTTTACTTTTGTAACCTGGTCCATAAGTACTGCCAGCTGATGCTTTAACCCTTTTTGGGGCAGAATGAACTTCAAGGTTTTCTCCTCCCTTTGAGCACCCTGACAGAAGGAGAAAGGTGCTGGGAGGGCTGGGGTCAGGCTGTCCCTGAGAGTGCTGCTGTGATCTGCCTGGTCCTGCCCTGCCTCTCACGCTGCCATCGTGGAAGAAAAGCAGGCTCTGATGAAGCCCCAGGTTTCCTGCACCCATGGCCATGCTCTACCGAGTCTGCCCCACAGCAGAAGGTGAGCAGAACCCTCTGGAGCAGAGCTGGCACAGACAGGTGGCCACAGGCAGGTTCCCAGCCCAAAATGGAAGGACTTTGGGCCACAAACAAAGTGAGAAGCTGCAAATTCTCCCCCTCCTTCCCCAAACAGCTCTGACTACACTCTGCCTGAACGAAGCACCCTGGGAATGCTGGATCAGAGGGAGAGAGGCTTCACCCCACTTGTTGCCAACACAAGTGCTTGTCACAGCCACCCCAATGCCAGTGGCCCCTTGGCTGTGCCACCTCAAGGGTCTACACGGCCACCATCCAAAGGTGAAACGGCCCCAGAAAGGCTTTTGTTGAAGGCAGTGAGATGCTGGGAAACACGGGTTACAGAGGGACAAGGTGGGTGCCTGGGACACAACAGGGTGCTCAGGGCGAGCAAGAGGAGGCAGGACATGGGACGGGAGCGGGGATCACCCACGCTTACCCATCCCCAGGCTGGGGCTGGTGCAGGGACTGCGGCCATCCCTCCGCAGAGCCCCCCCC
>VZRU01008298.1:18921-44419 GCA_013398155.1 Pedionomus torquatus
ACCCCCCAGCTCCTCACCCCCCCCCAAGACACCCTGCCCAAGCACAGCGTTGGGCCAGTAAGACCCATCACAGGAACACAAGAGACATGGTAGATTCTTGTCACCTCATCGACTCAGCTGCCCTGGGCTGTTTGCGTTTCCAGAGGGCTGGTTGGTAACTGGGTTCTCAGGCTTTGTGTGCTGTTGCTATTTTAGTACGTCTGAAACGTGCAGGAAAAGGAATCCGGAGGCTCTGTCTCCTGCAGAGATGTTTGCGCTGACCCAGTTTGGGACACTGCAGAGCAAAAGCCACATCCCTCTGCCTCCGGATCTGGCTGCTCCTGCTTTTGGCTCCCTCGTACGGTGAGAGTCGCCGCTTCCAGCCAGGGCGGACCAGGGACCAAGGCTCTATCAGCAAATCAACAGGTGGGGCAGGAGCTGCTCCACCACCATGCACCAGCCAAGGGGAGATAACCAGGGGCTTCTACCTCCGAGACCCACATATGCCTCACTTAAAGCTCTTTACAGGCTCAGCACGGTGTGCGTTTCTCTCATCCCAGAGCAGTGGGTCACCCTCCAACGGTCTGAACCCTCAGGGGGACAAGATGACTCCGGAAGAGACTGTCACTCTCCCAGACACCTCCCTGGTGGCAGCCCCAGCCCAAAGCCAAGCAGACAGGAGGTGACATCCACATCCTTGCAGGGCAGGAGTGCCTGACAGGGCTTCAGACCCACTCCATGTTTGCATTTCTCCTGCCAGTGCTGCCGAAACAACGCTCTAGAGCCAGGCTGGAGCTCCTCAGTGGGAAAATTGCTGGTGCTGCCTTGCTGGGTATGAAAAACAGCACTCGTCAAGTGACCTCTCTGTGCTTTGAGGCCATCTGTGGGATCCGGATCAAACACTTGCACATTCGAGTGCACAGAAGGGGCAATTCTCCACGCTACTGCTCCCGCGACCCCGGTCTTTTAACCAGGACCCAGAGATCAGGGTCTGAACCTCTCGCTCCGCATCCAGCTCTGCCCCAGAGCCTGGAGAGAGACTGTACGCTGGGGTGTGTGGCCACAGCTGGGCAAATACAGATGCTGGGAGGCATCAGAAGCAGCCAGCTCGCCAGAGGCTGCCTCAGCGAGGATGCAAACGCTATAATCACTGTTTCCCCAAGCAGGGCAGGGAGCTGCCGACGCAGCAGCAGCACCCGAATACAAACTCCCTCCTCACCTGGTGCAAAAACCCAGCCTGAGGAGCAGCTCAGCCAGCAGGAGCATGGCTGGGTGCTCTGAGCAGGGTTCTCAACCTCCCGATGGGTCCCTTACCTTGCTCTCCGCAGGAGCCGGCGCAGGATGTTGCTGCTTGGTGATGTTCTCAGCCAGACACCAGCAGATCCTCTTCTTCTGCTCCTGGGAGTAAGCCTCCAAACTTAATAAGCACTCCGACTTCTGACGTAAAGGAAACACAGGCAGAGAGAAGGTCATTAGCCGCGTGTCGCAGGCCCCAGCTTTGTTTGCAAACTACTTGCTTCCAACACACTGTGTCGGATGGATGTAAGTACAACAGGAGAGCTCGTGTCCTGCGCTCTGGGCAGGAGAAAGCAGAATCGAGGGGAAATCAGCTTCACGGGGGCACCTCCTGCAGCGGGAGGGTGAAAGGCTCTGCTGTGGTGCAGAGCAGCAGAATTCTGCTTTGATAAGCGGGAGCAGAGTGGTAAGACACAGGCAGAGCACCAGCAGTTCTGTACCTTCTTCCTATGCCAGAGAAGCTAATATCACATCTTGTGGATGAGAAGCTCCCCATCAGCTGGCAGTGAACACTGGCAGCCCAGAGAGCCCAGGATGGGGTTGGCTGCATCAGAAGAAGCATGACCAGCAGGACAAGGGAGGTGATTCTCCCCTTTTACTCTGTGCTCATGAGACCCCACCTGGAGTCCTGTGTCCAGCTCTGGAGTCTTCAACACAGAAAGGACATGGACCTGTTGGAATGGGTCCAGCGCAGGGCCACCAAGATGCTCAGAGGGCTGGAGCCCCTCTGCTGTGAGGACAGGCTGAGGGAGCTGGGGCTGTTCAGCCTGGAGAAGAGAAGGCTCCGGGGAGACCTTGGAGCAGCCTTCCAGGAGCTGAAGGGAGCTCCAGGAGAGCTGGAGAGGGACTCTTGGTCAGGGAGGGGAGGGACAGGACAAGGGGGAAGGGTTTTAAATTGGAAGATTAGATACCAGAAAGAACTTCTTTGCTGCAAGGGTGGTGAGACACTGGAACAGGTTGCCCAGAGAAGCTGTGGCTGCCCCATCCCTGGAGGGGTTCAAGGCCAGGCTGGAGCGGGCTTGGAGCAACCTGGTGTGGTGGAAGGTGTCCCTGCCCAGGGCAGGGGGTTGGAACTGGATGATCTTGAAGGTCCCTTCCAACTCCAACCATTCTGTGCTTCTAATTTAAAAGATGGGAATTGCTCTTCGCTGTATGCAAACATTAATGAGGTACTGTATGGTGAAGTGATGAAGACAAGCGTCTTTGGGCTGCAGGGGGAAGGCAGACCCAGGAGAAGTTCTTGTTCTGCTCCTCACACCGAGCATCAATGGTCCAGCTACAGTCATGTACAGTGAGCAATATACAATGAGGGAGGAACTGGGAGAAACGATGGGAATTCATTCCAGAGGAGCCCATCTTCCTCCTGCCGAGTTCCTTCCCTGCACACACACGCTTTGGCACGGGCCTGTGCCTCTCAGATGGGTTTTCTCTGGGCCAAATTCTACTTATTTAAGAAATCTTCTGACCAAGTTCCCTCGGCAAGTGTCTCCAGCCCTTAAAATTGCTCATCTCCTGTGGTAAAACTTAAGCATCAGTAACACGTGCTGCACATAGGGATTTTGCAGGTTTTGCTAAAAAACGGTCTAGCCTATGGCTGGATCATCTCCTCCTATGGAAAAAGGAAAATCTAGGTTTAGGACAGAACTGCATGGAAAGTAAAAGGAGTCTTCCACTAAAGGGCATGCAAAGGCTCTTCATTTCCCCCTAGGATTTCCCCCCAGAAGGGCCGGTCTCCGATAACTGCTCTTCCCAGAAAGGTCCAAGAGAACTAAGGAACTTGCAGGTTTGTGTGCTCGGAGACACAACACAACCACGAGGAAAAATGCTTTTTAGTCACACCATTTAAAACACTGTTTTTAACAGATGCTAATTCATTCAAGTTTAATCCCAAATCCCTCTTAAAGCAGTAAATAAGCCAACCTCCCACGTCACTTCCAGAAAAAGAGATCTCTACTTCAGTCCTTTGCCCCTCCAAGGAGGCTGCCTGAAAAGGGAAGGTTTGATCTTTCTTATGTCTGGATGTCACCATGTCTCTTCCTACAACAGAAACAGGCAGAAACACTGAAAACACACTTTCACGCTTCCTGAGTGCTATAAAAATGGGACAGAGGTTTGTGATTCTGGAACAAAAGGTGGCAGGAATGCCCCCTGCTCCCCAGACCCTGAGCCACAGTGATGCTTGGATCATCCCCCGAAGCACTGCAAAGCTGCTTCCCATCACAGGCGTGTCTCTCCCAGTCCCACACCAGCAGGTCACCAGGCTGTACCACTGCCCTACCTGCTGGTCCCTAGGAATGGTTTCTGTTTTCAGAGGAGAGGACAGGTACCAACCTGGGTTTCCAGCCCGGCATCCCCCTACCTCACACTTAGGGCCAGGCCAGAAGTGCTTCACAGAATCATAGAATAGTTTAGGTTGGAAGGGACCTTAAAGACCATCCAGTGCCACCCCCTGCACTGGGCAGGGACACCTCCCACCACACCAGGTTGCTCCAAGCCCCCTCCAACTTGGTCTTGAACTCCTCCAGGGATGGGGCAGCTGCAGCTTCTCTGGGCAACCTGGGCCAGGGTCTCACCACCCTCACACCAAAGAAGTTCTTCCCCACATCTCACCTCAATTTCCCCTCTTTCAAAGTGTCAAACCCTTCCCCCTTGTCCTGTCATTCCCATTCCTGAGTCACAAGTCCCTCCCCAGCTCTCCTGGAGCCCCTTGAAGGACTGGAAGGGGCTCTAAGGTCTCCCCGGAGCCTTCTCTTCTCCAGGCTGAACCCCCCAACTCTCTCAGCCTGTCCTCCCAGCAGAGGAGCTCCAGCCCTCCCAGCAGAGGAGCTCCAGCCCTCCCAGCATCTCCATGGCCTCCTCTGGCCCCGCTCCAACATGTCCATGTCCTTCTGCTGTTGGTGGCCCCAGAGCAGAAGGCAGCACAGGGGGAGTGTCTCCCCAGAGCACAACAGAGGAGCAGAATTTGCCCCCTTGCCCTGCTGGCCGCTCTGCTGGGGATGCAGCCCAGGGTGCAAGGGGTTTCTGGACTGCCAGTGCGTGTTGCCAGCTCACATGGACCTTCTTTCAGCAGAGCCTGAAAGACACCAGCGCAGCCCCAAGGACTCCAGTGCCCACACTGGTGCTGTTACTGCACCCTCCCATCCCCACGGAGCTGCTGCAATTCCCCCCGGCGTTAGAGCAATTCCAAAGACATCTCGTAGCCCCTTGCTCATGCCGGACGAACAGCTCACCCACTCCTGCTCCGCCGCCCCTTGCTGATTCAATTACACTCCCCATCCCTTTGATTGAATTTAGCAGAAAGCGATGCTCAGCCCGCACCGGCCGTCAGGAGCAAAGCGTCCCTCTCCCTCCCGCACAGCCTTACCAGCCGGCGAGACTCCCGGCCCCAGCAGCCTAGGAATATTAAAGCTGGGAGAGGAGATTGTCCTCTGGTCCCAAAGGCAGAAGAGAAAGTCACACCCCCTGCCTCCCCAGTGTGTGCCCTGGGTGTTGTTGGCGAGGCTGAGAAGGGACATCAACAGCCAAAATTGCGTTTATCCGATCCATACAGATTTCACTATCATTCCTGTGCTACAACAGCGGAGAGCTCAGCACTTTATTCCTTCACGGTGATATTCAACCTCTCCCACACACAATTCCCAAGGGAAGAGCTCTGTTTCTACCTCTTCCACCAACCTGCTCCCCACAGATAACACTAAATTGTGTTGGGGAAGGAGCCAGCCCAAGCCACAGGGGGTGAGCGACCCCCCCACCCCACCCCGTTGCCTCCACATCCCAGGCTCCTGTTCACAAAGTCCTTTGGGATCCAGCCAGGGATGCGAAGGACTGACCGTTATATGGGATAAAGCCTTAGGGGTGGCACGTGTCCCTGCGTCCCAGCCCCTCAGGGGACAGAGAGGGGAGGTGGGTAACACCAGGGCTGCCCCGTGCCCCGCACATGCTCGGGGCTGGCCCTGGGAACCGGCCTCCCCGCTATTGTTTTCCTTCAGGGAGGCTGCCGCTTCGCCTGCCAATATTTACAAAGAGAAAACAGGGTTTAATCTCAGAGTGCTGGGAAAGGAGGATGCAGATGGCGTGAAGGGGGTGTTTGCAACCAGATAAAGCCAGCGACTGAAGTGGCTGCCAGTTGCTTTCTGTCTGCCTTCACCCCAGCTTTTTTCTTTTTTTCTTTTTTTTCTTTTTGAAAAACATGTTATTGCAGGTGTTTTTTGGCGGCCTGAGCGGGAACCTCCGGGGCAGCACCGGACCCCACGCCAGCACGAGACCCCGCGCCAGGGCTGCCTGTGGAAGAGCAGGAGGAAAACACAGGGCACATATCGCAGAGGAGGACTCAAACCAACCACCACAAGCCCCAGGTGGGCCAGGGATTATCTACAGGAAAAGGTCCCTCTCACCCCATGGGAAAAGCCTCCCCCCTGCAGGTGCTCCCCCAGGCTGAGCTCCAGCCCCACAACACCCAGGAATGTGGGGAGATGAGAGGCAAGGGGTCTGGCCAGGCAGAGCTCCTGGTTACCCCAGCAGACACCAGCCAAGGAGGGACTCTTGGCTCTGTAGCGCATCCATCAGCTGAGGACCTCCTGGAAAACAGGCATCGCATCACAGGAGGAACCCCCAGCCCCTGCACACCAAGACCCCGCGCTGCAGAAAGGCCCCTCTGTGCAGGACCCAGCAAAACAGCATCTGTTTGTGGCTCTACTGAAAGCAAAGATAAAAATCACAACAAGGAGCCACACTCAGCCTGATACCTCCAAAGCCTTGAATTCAGCCACCAACACAGCCTGGGGACATCCCCATCTCACTGCCACCTGCCCCAGCTCCTGCTAGCAGACGTGCTCCAAGGGGTGGTGACGTCCTCAGGTAGATGTCACCCTCATGGAGCAGGGGGATGCCTTCCTGCTTCTTCCCCCAGGCTCCTCTTCTCTGTAGGGTTCATGGCAAAGCAGTTCAGGGCCAGGGCTTGCAGCCCAGCTCAGCTCTGCCCAGCCCCTGGCCTCCAGCAGTCAGAACCTTGGGCCATGGCCAAACCCAGCAGAGATCCCAGAGGGGAAGTACCTCGGAAACGGGCTCCAGACTACAATAGCTTTTAAATCGCAGAGCAAACCTTCCACCGGTGAAACAGCCAGCCCTGGGAATATCCTGTGGACAAAACACAGGCAACTGCTGGCTGGTTGTTTCATGACCCATGCAGCTAGGTCTGATGAGAAAGTTCAGTTTCTCCCATGCTAAGCTGCTCTGGGGCGGCCGTGGGGGGACCACATCTCTTCCTGTGGTTCTTGGAATGCTGGGCACACTGGTGGTGGCCAAAAAACAATCAGTGGCAGAAACAGCAGAGGCCCTGGGGAAAGCTGGGATGACCAGGAGGTGACAGGATCTCATGGGTGCTCAAGCAGATGATGTGTGTGGAGCACATCTTTCTTGTTTGTGGGACACAGCAACCTCTGCAGAGAAGTGGGGCTCAGTTTTGGGCAAGGGAGGCTCTAGAGATGAAGGTGAAGGAGAGCTGTGCACTAAGGGCTGGCTCTTAGGAAATGGGTTTTCATTGTCCTATAGACAGCCATGGATGAGCAGAAGCACCAAGACAGCAAAGTGGACCTGCTGTTCCGTGGCACAGAACCACCAGTGGCCCCAGTTCACCCCAGACCAGTCAGACCCTGTTGCACTCAGCTGCTGCTGAGGAGGGAGGGGATGGAAGCGCAATGCCATGAGAGCTCCACATCATGGCACAGCCCAGAGGGTGCTAAATCTCCAGGAAGAAAAGCCAGCCTGGAGAGCCTTTTCCACCTACTTTGAAGCAGTCAACGAGGACACAGGTCCTGGGCTATTTTTGCAGACCACCAGGTTGTTCTGAAGTGGCTCATCAGGGGAATCCCTAACCCCGAGACCAACCAGGCACAGGGCTCACGGCGCAGACACCGCCCTGGCAAACAGAGAGCAGGTCCATCACCTTCCCACCCTGCAAACGTCCCCTCCTCTCCAGTGAGAGGGCTTGGAGCCGAGCAGCCCCGGGGCAGGAACACTGAGCTCACCCACCCACCGAAAGCACAGCCCCCAAGAGAGTGAGCTCCATCCCGCCCAGCCAGCCCCAGGGAGGAGCAGCTCCCCTCCGAAATCCCCCCCCTGGTGCTTGGGCCTTTTAAAATTCTCTCCAGTGCTGTAATCACATCATATCAGCTCTTCTCTTCGCCAGCATCTGGGAAGTGGGACCACAAAATTAAAACTGGGGGGTGGGGGGAAATTAAGAATTTCTGTTCCGAAAGGCACATTTTGTGGTCATCTCCAAACTCAGATTCAGGTTGAACCGTGGCAAGATTCACAAAAGCAGGGAAGCAGCATCGCTGCGGTTCTCCAACTGGGACACTTGCACTCCCTGCTCTGCCCAAAGGGACCTGAGCTGGGAGCTGTCACCTCCCCAGAGCTACCCTGTCCCTAAGCCATGGGTTACACCAACCTGGGGCTGCTGTTGCTGGTGTCACCCCACATCATCTAACCCTGGTAAACACTCGCTGGCAGAGGAGGCAGAGCCCAGGGAACTGTCTGCACAGAGAAGCAGTCTGGCCACCAGCTCCACAGACATCATTTTCCATACTCAGGCTCTGGGAATATACCAGGAGAACGCTGCCTTGAGCCTGATGAATGTTTTGGTTGCAGATGAAATTTGGGGCATGTCATGGGGATGCAAGGGTAGGGATGGATTTTGGGAATCTGCAGGTGGGATCGTCTCACAACATCCTTCAGAAGCACTTCTCAAAATGTTGGCTGTCATGGTCTGAGGTTCTCTCACTGCATCTGTGGTTCTGGCCACAGTTTGGACTTCTTGGCATCACACAGAGAGATCCAGTGGCTGGGACCTGCCACCCTTTGGATGGAGGAAAATGGAAACCTCTGCCCAGGAAAGAGTTAAGCTGCAACAGAGCAGAAGGATTCAGCCTCCAGGAGAGCTGGGTGACTCAAAGCGCTGTGTGCAGGACACAGTCCCGCTTGGTGAACTTCTCTGGCACCCCAGAAATGAGCCACTGCTTGTGGGACATGCAGGAAGCCAAGGAAATGTTATGGAGCATGAAAGGATTATTTCACTTGGCAGCATCTCCTGGCCATCCTTAGCAGAGCAGCTGGAGGAGAGGGAGTCCCCTTATGCTGAACAGGACTGGAAGCGGAAAGAGGAAGGCAGAGGAATATCCTTCATATTCTCTCGATGAGCTTCAAACTCATGCAATAAACTCATCTAGATTTTCTCTACTTGGGTATGACCAATCCCAATGCTTCCAGCCCTGTCTGTGGTCTCCTCTTCACCACAGCCCAGAGGATCTTTCACCTCGTTGCAAGACAAGAAGCCCATCTGACAAATAACACAACCCATAAACCTGACAAGCATCATCTCTTTCCCTATTAAGATTTAGAGGAAATCGAGCCACAATTTCAACAGAGCACACAGTTCACAGCCAAACACTCATCTTTTCTACCTTCTCCCATCCCACGTGTGGCACCCGATGCAGCTGACGCTTCATTTTCTCTTACCAGGAATTTAAAATACAATATACCTCTCCCCTTCAGTGCTCTTACATCTTTTACCAGCGCTGCTTTGGGCTCAGAACGGGGCACAGCTGTGGTCCCCATATCTCATTCACAGCCTAGAGGCTTTCTGAGTTCACATCTCTTGGCTCAACAGGTTGTTGCTGCTTTTTGAGGGTACTTTCTTGCATTTAAGCACCAAAAGTATAGATGGAGCATCTGAAAAGGGGGAATCAAGATATCTTGCAGGCTGCTCGAGCCCCACCAGGAAGCAAAGGAACCAGGGAGGGGAAACCGTAAGAGCAGAGTCCAACCCAGGGCACCAGATCCTCATTAATGCTGTGAAAAAGGAAAAGGGAAACAACCTCCTTTGCTTAATCCCCCAAATCATCCCATTTCAGTTGGAAGCAAATTCAACCCAAAATGCGAGTCTTCGGGCTACCACTTTGGGATCAGAGAACAGAGGAACGGGAACGCTGACTGAATCTCAAACTTCTGTCATCACTGATGCCATCTTTCCACTGCAGGAGCCCCAGGCTGCTGATTATCCTTCTCCCAACAAGCTTTTATCTGTCACCTCTGACCCCCGCAGACCCGTGTGAATGGTACTGTTCCCCCCAGTCACGTGAAAACCCATCCCCATCCCCAGCTTTCCCCCGCCTTAACATTGTACTCCCACTGCTCTGTCACTGAACAGAATCACAGAATCACTGAGGTTGGAAGGGACCTTTTAAGATCATCTAGTCCAACCAATGGGAAAAAAAAAAAAAACACAAACCAAAACACAACAACAACAACAACCATAAACAACACCCCACATCACCCAACACTCAACACTAAGCCATATCCCTGAGCACCAAGTCAACTTCTCTCTTGAATCCCTCCAGGGATGGTGCCTCAACCACCTCCCTGGGCAGCCCATTCCAATACCTGACAACCCTTTCAGGAAAGAAATATTTCCTAATATCTAACCTGAATAACTGTCCTCCTTATCATCTCCTACTTCCCCTTTTGCACTTTTTCAAGCATTAGTTGCTGTTTTCTACCATGTCAATGAAGATGGTTCAAAATTAAGCAAGAGTGAGACTTCCCAAGCCCTCCCTGGCAGAGCAATGTTCACAGAAGATGATGTTGAGGTTTCAGACCAGGGTTTTTACCCATTTATTAAGTACCCTACCAATTTCCTGCCTTTATACCTTTTCAGGCCAAGCATTGTGTCATCTCAAGCCAAGTACTTGTGAGGACACCTGCTCCATTTGTGCTCTCTCTGTCTTTCATTATTAACTCCTTTTAAAGTTCTTTACTAAAGAAATTCACTTTAGCTGCTCCCTTGGTTGTGTAGGTTTGATGTCACCTCCAGCCAGCCCTTTCGCCCTTTTCCTCATCACCAAACCATCTGCCAAAGTGTCCTCCAGATCTGCCAGGCCAGTGCTGAGAAAAAGCTCCTTGAAAACTGTTCTGATGACAAATCCAGAAGAGCTGGCTTCAAAATGACCCAGGTGTGTAATATTTCTCATGTCACAGCATGTCCCTAAGCCTTAAAGTCCTCTGTACCGTCCATAAACTGCTTTTCCAGCATTCAGATTCCCTGTACAAAGAAAGGAACCTCTGGGACAGAAATGGGCAATACCACATCCCCAAGGTCATTAAATTAGTCATGCCCAAAGAACAGAGAGAGCTTTGGGAAATTAATTCCACTATGGAGCAAGCTGGGAAACCTCCTACAAAGACTGGATGAAAAACAGGACCAGGCTGGAGGGGGCTTGGAGCAACCTGGTGTGGTGGGAGGTGTCCCTGCCCAGGGCAGGGGGCTGGAACTGGATGATCTTTAAGGTCCCTTCCAACTCTAACCACTCTGATTCTATGATGATTCTGTGATTATGGAGCGGAGCACATCGACTTGAGCTACAACACCACTCCTTGCCACACTTGTGGTCCAGTTTAAAAACCTCTAGCTCAAAGTACACCCTTGCCAGCAGCCGGGACACAGCTCAGGAGTGCCTGCTGGGGACCCCGTGGGTGCAGAGAGGTGTCCACATAGACCCAGGGCATGGGACCGGGTGGGGACAAGGGGTGACAGTGGCATTTCTCTGACACTTGTCTAGAGGATCTCCTGTGCAGAGTTAGGATGTGCATCTTCCAAGGCAAAGCAAGATGAATTTGCTCGGGTCAGTAAGCGCGCTTATTGCAGCAGGCCAAGAGCTTGGCACGGGAGAGGTTTTGTGTTGGAGCAGTTTCCCAAGAGAAACTCCAGTGTCTGTGGATGAAAACTGCCAGAGGAAAAGATCGATTCTCCTGGTGCTTTTTCAAATGAAAAACTTACTGAGCTATTTGATATTAAGTCAATTCGGTCTGAATATGTTGGGTTCGAATCAAAATCTTCTAACAATGCAATAAAACACCGATCTGCAGTTTCCTATCAGTAGGATGTTTCCGGAGTGGGGAAGGGTGTGAATACAGACCTGGATCACATTCACGTCCCTGGACTGGCTCCCTGCGAGGCCACCGATTCCCACCGTGCAGTAAATGTTTTCTCCTGGCAGGTTCTACACGTGTCATCGCAGGAAGCGTATGTGCCCCACAGGGAATGGCATCTGGGCAGGGGGAAAGGGGGCCAATCTCCCACACTCCACATTCTCTGGGGTGCAGAAACGTGGGTCCGCACCGAATCAGCCCAAAGCTTTCGCAGGCGGGGTCTCTTCTTTCAACTGTTTCATTTGGATTTAAAATGCTGAAATTAAACATAATGCTAGGCCACGTTTGCAAGCGTTGGTAGTGCTTTTTCACCTACCAGTTGGCAATTTGAAAAATCAGACAAACTTCCAGGTATTCACAGTATTCTCTGGATCAAAAGGATCCCAAATCCTGGCTGTGCTGGGACCATCACTGCTACTCCCTGACCACCAGGAGGAAGGAAACCACCAAGAACATACAGCTTAGTGGAGAACCTTCCTCTGATTCTGAATTCTTTCCAACATCAACCTTTCCTGCCAGGAGCCCACGTGCCCCACCGGGACAGGGCCCCCCTGCACTTGGGACCTCCGAGCACCGCAATTCACACACAGAGGAGTCTGTAAAAGAAGCATCCCCCTGCTGTGACCTGCACCGGGCTATAAAGACCACCATTTACAATCTGACTGTAAATAACCAGAATGCACAGGACTTAAACTCTGTGGAGTGACTTACTCCCATGCGATTAGACAGGTTGACCAGCAGTAATTTTTTGTGGCACTCAAGTTTCCCTGAACGTTGGAATTTTCTTCCCTGTGTAAAATAAATTAAGCGATTCACGGGCATCGAAACGGACTTTTATTTTGGATCACGCCAGATCCAAATGTAAAAATGCGACCTTATGGGTCAGAATATTACTCACAAACCTTCCAGATGAGGAAGATGAGGAGCCAGCAGCTCAAAGCCTCAGCAAAGAGCTATTCCTGCAGCAAACGTGGAGGCAACCCGGCCCCATGGGCTCCCTTTCCACTCACAGCAGCACTAAAACCACATCACTGCTCATTGCAGATGATTTGTGGATATGAAACAGCAGCACAAGAACTTCTGTCAACCACACAAGCCCTGCCACGGCAAAGGATGTGTCTGTCCAGATCGTGGCAAGAGAAGAGCTCGGACCACCAAACCTCCCAGACCCGTCACCTTCCTCCCAGCCAGGATCAGCCAGCAGAGCTGGGCCAGCAACAGATTACAGCAGGCACTCCGAGGGTGCCAGCACCAGCATCCTGCCAGGGATGCCGCCCCAGGCCTCCCAGACCCCCACAGCCCCTCTGGGTGGGAAGCCCACCCTTGCAGAGGGAAACCATTTCATTGCCAGAGCTGGCAAGGAGGTTGAGCCTTGCACCAGGACAAAAGGAGGTCACACAGGCAGGAGCATGGCACCCAGCGGACACCACGTCCATCAGGCATCGGGGAGAGCCACGCTGGGCTGGACCAGACACACACCCCAGCCCCAGGTCTTCACTGGGCACAAATCACAGCTTTCCTCTGACAGTTAATTGAATTGAACTAAATCCACTAGAAATAACCTTACTGGGCACCCAAGCCCCTCCCACAAAGCCCCTTGTGTGCAGCCAACCTGCAGGAATGAATGCCTCCAAGGGGGACTGTTCCCTCATGGGCTGCCAAGACTTAAAAGCTCCTGGTAACACCCCCCCAACCCTGTAAAAAAGCTTTGGTCCTAGAGAGGGAATGCAAAGAAAGAAAAAGAGAGATGACCTTAGGGTGACTTTCTTCTCAGCTTCCCTGCAGGAAGATGTTTAGATGCTTCTAGGCTGGCTCCCATGACACCATCCCATCGTTTAAGAAAAGCCCATCTCTGTTTGCCTGAGTTCTGCTCCACTGAGGACATTTCATTGAGCCCCACAACCCCCACACTGCACAAGCAAGAGGTTTCTGCTACCAGATACCACCAGCCCATGTCCTTGCAGCCCAGTAACTGGTTTCACATGGCTCTTGGGACAGCAGGTCACCAGAAGAGCCACCACAAGGAAGTCAGGAGGGCACCCTTCTGCCCTGCCCCACTGCTGACTCACAGGCCCCCTCTCTGCGCCTCAGCTTCCCCTTTTTAACCAAAATTTCCCATTGCTGGAGAGTCTGATATCAGAGACCAGAAGTGTTTTGTCTCTTTAATCTTGAAGGTAGCTCTTTCTGCCTGTGCCACGTTCCCACGGTGCACACAAAAAAAGCCACCTTCTCCCTTCCTTGCAGCAAAGACCCAGCCAAACCAGGCAACTGGAGAATCACCTCCCCACCACGGGGGTCTCACATAGCCCTCATCTCCCCTGCCCAGGGCAAACAACCAGCCTCAAAGCAACGCTGTGGGGTCCGGGAGGGAAAGGGTGTCCCAGGGATCGTCCTGCTTGGCAGGATGCTCTTTGGGCTGCCCCACTGTCACCTGAAAGCCATGGGCTGGCACAGGGCAGGGTGTGAGCAGCCACTCCTGGGGTATGGGCATGTGGCAGACCCACTGGTCACCGCAGATCAGAAGCTCCAAAATACCCCAGGGGAAGAAGAGTAATCTGCAGAATCCCACAGTCGCAGCCTGTGCCCACCTGCTGTCCCCTGGGGGGGGAGCGTACACACAATAAAGCAGATATTTCAATTTTTCTGTGCACCTACCACCCTCCAGTGGATGTGACAGATCGCAGTCACCAGAGCTGCGAGAGCCACTAAAGCACATCAGAGAAAAGCAAAGCACTTCAGCACATCTTGACAAAGAGAAGCCTTCCCTTCCCCAAGACATCATGAAACGCGGCCGGTTCTCCTTCAATCACTTCTACTCAGGAGCCCAAATCCTCTCAATTAAGCCTCAGGCTCCCAATCTTCTCAATTAAGCCTTAGGCTCCAAACCTTCTCCAATTAAGCTTCAGGCTCCAAATGCATTTTTCCAACTGCATGAGAAAACAGGAGTGCCTCATCCCGCCACGGGGATGTCACCAACAACACCCAGCGCAGCCTCTCCAAGTGCCAGCAGAGGAGCTGGGCAGGGAGACACCACGCAGGTCTGAGCAAATCCCCCCAAGAGGCAGCTCCCACCCCGGGAAAAAAAAAGAGAAAACAAGGAAGGAACACGAGGGAAACGCGAGAGAGAACTCGTCAGCCCATGGTTACGCAGCAATTCGGGCTTTGGCTGGAATCCCAGCCACTCAAGGTGAACGACTTTCATTCTGAACGTTTTCATCCAGCTTCCACAATAGCTATTATGTCGCGGGGCTGCTGAGCAATGTTTCCCTTTCTCCTCTGCGCCCTGGGGATCCTTCCCACATCCAAATTTCCGCCTCTGAAAATACAAGGCCTTGAAACCAGGAACACAGTAAAGTCACTCAAAAAGGGGGAAATAAAAAAAAATAATAAAAAAAAAAAGATCCCCAGCATTCAATGATTAGGTAGGTCCAGTGGCTGGGAACCAATTTTGCAGTCTCCTCGGCTGCTTCATGACACAAACGGAATCGTGCCAATGTCTGAGCGGTTCCAAAGCTGTTCAGAGCACTGAGCCACGTACCAGCCACACGTGGTTTTACAGCTACGATTCTATCTTTTTAGATTGAGCTTCCTGATTTAATTTGAGGGCTTCAAACCCGAGTGGCTCGAAGACAAGAAAAGCAAGATGCCTAAAAAAATAAAGACAGAACAGCTGGCTGGGAAATCTCCCCTTCCCAAGCAAAAGAATCCCAAGACAAATTGAAAGTGAGGTGCCTGGAGGAAGATCCACCTCCTGGGCTCAGAGGGAAGGAGAAAAGCAAACCCGTCTCCGTGCTGCCCAGCCTCCCCGTTCACAGACTCCTTTTACCGGCTCCTTACTGATATATTCTGGCTACAGCTGGTAACGTTTCCTTTCCAGATCTCTAGCAAATTAACTAAAAATGAAGCCAGAATCAGCCCATTCAGCACTCCTTGCCCCAGCAGAAAGGATCAGTCCTTAGTGTGTGTTCAGTTCCCACTCAAAAGTTAACTTGGAAAACAGCAACACTCACCTCGGCAAGGTAAAGGATGCAGAATTTCCGATCTTCTGAACCTAGAAAGAAGAAAAAACCAGGATCAAAATTAAGCTACAATTGCATTTCTGCAAGCGGAGCCATGGGCAGAGGAATTGGCTAAGAGTCAGCATTTAATGAATATTTATTGTTGTCATCTGCCAGTACCAGGCTGTGATCTGGGGGTGATGGAGGCTGCATCTGCAGGGCCGTGCGCCGGGTGGGCTGCGCTGTGTGGTGTCCTGCGTGGACTCACCATGCCACCACGGATCCTCCTTGGGGTCTGTCCTTTTGGAGAAAATTTTGTTTTATTCAGAGGCCACACACAGGCTTTTCTGCCTGACTCGCTGCAGGACACGCAGCCACCCTGGGCACCAGGGCCAGGTGTCTCCCATCCTACCATGGTAGACACTTTGCTCCCAGGAGGACTGACTAGAGCAGCTCCTGTCCCTGCGTCCTTGCTCATCTTTGTCAGAGCCATGGACAGTGGGGCTGAGGGCACCCTCAGCAAGTTTGCCAATGACACCAGGCCGTGTGGTGTGATCAACACGCTGGAAGGAAGGGATGCCATCCAGAGTGACCTGGCCAGGTCCTCATGAAGTTCAACCAGGCCAAGTGTAAGGTCCTGCACCCAGGTCACAGCAACCCCAAGCACAACTCCAGGCTGGGCAGAGAATGGTCTGGGAGCAGCCCTGAGGAGAAGGACTTGGGGGTGTTGGTGGATGAGAAGCTCAACATAAATCAGCAATATGACCTGACAGACCAGAAACACCCCTCAGCTTCCTTGGGGTTGCTGCCTCTCCAAGAAGATGGAGCCAAATCCCAGGGCAATGGGAAGCGGCCAACTTGGGCCAGGGGGAGGGTCCATCCTGCTCCATAGGGTTGAGGGCAAACTCCGCAAGCTCCCTCCAGTGTGGTGCCGCTCAGAAGACCTGGCCAAGGGACCTGCACTTCCACAGCTTCAGGAGAGGAGCTGGCGTTGGAGGCAATTCAGTGACCAACGTTGCAGTCCGTGTCCTGCTAAGTCATGGAGCAGCCCAGTTCAGCTTCCACCTTGCTGTTGTCCCAGGGGACACGTTATAAGCTCCAGCTGCTTCACCAGGCGGGTTCCTGCAGACCAAGTGTTCTCTGTCCCCAAGAAAATGCCATTCCTGAAGGTTTGCCCTGGTCTTTGATCCTTGCTGGTGAGACAATGGGCATCCCCAGCCCAAGGGAATACAGCTCCTGGCATACATCAGCCTCACAGGAGGACATGAAGCTGCGGGTCAGGGTCACCTCAACTCCTGGAACCTGTTCACTCCTTCACACCAGCATGCCCCAACACCAGCTTTGTCCTTGGCAGTGCACAGCACTGGCGGGTTGCAGCTTTCATAACCCTTTTAATGACATTATTGCTGCAATGTGATCAGATCCGTAGCCTGGGCACGGCCGCAGATCCCATCCAAAGTGGTGTCAGCACAAGCTCTGCTTCATTTCAACAGCCCGAGCTGTGCTAACGGTGGGAACAGGCTCTGCACAGCAGTGGAAACACCCTGTTCCCCAGAGGAAAGCAATTCTTCTGCCACGGGCAGCAGCCCAAGTGTCAAGAGCTGTGACTCACCGAGGGACTCAGATGCCTCTTGTGTCAATCCACGGGCAACGCAAAACCCATGAAGAGCAGCAATGGCCTGGGGACATTTGCTGGATGTCCCCCTTCCAGCTGCCCTTTGGGGGATGGCAGATCTGCCTCTGCTGCCAGCCTCACCTTTACTGTACAGGGCAGGATACAGGCTGGAACATCAATCTGGGGCCACCAGAACACCGTGCCACATCAGGATGCGGGAGCCCAGCCCCATGGGGAGCGCTGCTAAGGAGCTCTCAGGTAAGGAACCCTTGTGGATTTGCATGATCTTCAATCTGCTCCACCCTGGTGAGGATCAGGGAAGCAGCCTGACCCCAGGGCTGGTAACCGAAGGGCATCACCGCTGCCCCTCCGAATCTTCCCTTCCAGAAGGGGAGCCACACTGAAAGCCCACACTCAACAGGCCTGGCCGGGAGCCCAAACCTCACTCTGCACCACAGAAAATCCATTCACTGCCCTCCACAGTGATGCTCGAGCTCTCCTGGCACTCTCCTTCCATAAATCCCAACAGGACCATCAGGGAGCATTTTCCTCACAAAGTCCTCCCATGGGAGCCCCCTCAGCCCGTGTTTTTGCTCCCCAGGGAGGGTTTGGAGGCAGGATCTGAGCCCCCATCCACTGCAGTCAGCAGTACAAAAGTCACCCTTGTCTTCCCAACTTGGCTCTCTGCTCCTCCCTGCACCACAACCAAAGCTCTCCAGGTTGCCTTGCAAAGCAGCTTGCAGAAGACTAACATGTCCCAGCCAGTTTTCCTCAGGAGCTTTAACCCAGCCTTCCCGGCTGATCCAAGGAACAAGTCACCCTCTGGAGACACACAGCCTCAGCAAAGAAAGGTGACGGTGGAGTTTATCACTCCTGGGAACGATGCCGCTTCTCTGGAGCCACTGTTGATTCCTTCTGCAGTAACAAGTGATACTAACAAAGCCCAAAAGACCCAGAATTAACTTCCTTTCCAAATTCCTCTCTGTTGAGCTCTGAATCTCAGCGTTGAAAACCTTCACTGCCAGCTCCTGTCCCGTGTCCCTCCGAGGCTCGTTGCTGCACATGGCCAAGCAGCCCAGTGCCAACAGGACACATAGCCCAGGCTAAGGAACTGCTTAAATCCCATTTTCTACCAGTAACTGCCTTTAGAGATAAAACAAAGGGGAGGTAAGGGACTGGCTGCCCAGCTCAGCTGCTTGTGCCGGTGCTGATCCCCAGCGCAGGGAGGCAGGAGAGCGATGGCAGAGCCAGGAAGGGCAGCCCCAGGCACAGATTTCAGCACAAACCAGGTCTGCCGGAATTTCTTCCGCTGGAGCTTTTTCCAGTCTCCGGAGGGTCGGGCTGGCGTGCCAGAGTCTGCTGTGCCCCAAAACCATGCAACCAACATGCTCTGCTCATCTCCTGCCCCGCAGAGAACCACGAAGGACAAGGGGAGAGGTACAACCTCGTACCAGGGAGGTGGCAGCCAGCACCTGGGCTAATCCAGGGCTCTGCTCCCCACACAGCATCTTTAGTGAGAGCTGAAGAGGTCACATCCTCAGCCAAATTCACAGAAATGCTAAAAAGAAGTAATCAGGAGTTAAAAAAAAAAAAACACCACCCACTTGAAGATATTTCGGTTTCTTCCTGATGGTTTGTGATGGGGACTGGCTTGTCTTTCGCAGTAACTTGGCCCGTCCCTGCCCCAGGGCTGGGCTGCTGCATCTGCTTGGCACGGGCAGGAGGAGAAGATGGGTTCTGCGGGGACACGTCCCCTCTCCAGTACCCACGGTGACATGTGGGGCAGGTGCTTACACAGCTCCTGGCACCACCACAGCTCTGTGCTGCACAGGCTGTGCCCACCACCCCATGCCACACACAGAAACACCCGCTGCGCATGGGATGGTGCGCCCTAGCTATTGGGTCAAAAAGATGGGAAAAGAGAAAAGATGGTTCTGCTCCTCCTCACACAGCCCAGGGGATGGTGGCAATGGCCACACTGAGGGTGGGCACCCTGTTCCCTGTCCCCTCATGTCTGCTTGGCATCGGGCACCCAAAGGGGAGCTCACAAGGTGGGTGCTGGGGACCCTGGGTGTGTGGGGAGAGCAGAGGACTCTTGTGCAGATCCAGACCTGGCTCCTGAGAGGGGACAAGACTGTCACCCTCTGTGGTACATGTCCTCAGAGAGGTGTAAGCCCTGGGTGCTTCTCAGCACCCTCAGGGCAGCAAGGAGAAGCCACAGTGAATCAGAAGCCCCATAAATCGTACTCTGAGCATCTGACCATCTTGAGGCCGACTGCTGTAAGCCATGGCTGGTTGGGATGTCAGGGACAGCAAAGCAGCACATGAAAAGTCCTCCTTTGCAGGATCCTGGCTGGGGCTGGGGCTCAGAGCCTGGGGATCCTCATTCCAGCCACAAAACAGGAGTGCTCCTCTCTGTCCCTGGAGGGCACCCACCCAGGGAGGGCCAGGATCCCAGGGAGGCGGCCACCTCCGCGTGGAAATTCCCACAGTATCTAGTGAGGAAGCCAGCCCTGCCGCGCTGGAAACGCTGGCCGGAGCGGTGCTCATCAGCCACGCTCGGCTTCTAAAGCAGGAAGACAGAGCATTGTAAAGCAGATTATACTGATTTGCTTTCGCACAGTGCAGCGAGCGGCAGAAACAGGAAACAGCACAATGGTCTTCAGTGTACCGGAGATGTCTCAATTGTTATATTCAGCAATACGCCTGTTCCTATTAATGTGCCATTCAGTTATTCAGGAGACCAACAGAAAATCCCTGCCAAAAGGGACGGACAGCTTTTTGCTCCTTCCACCCGCCTTTGAAGGGGCTCTGCCCAAATCGGGAGGACGAGCCGCCTGAAAACTCCAACCGTGCTGGATTCCCAGTGTTCGGTGGACAGTTTGGCGCTGCAGAGACAGACATTCCCTCCAGAGAGGCTTGCTCAGCTCTTCCAGATGTGATCCAGCCACGTTATTATGGCAACAAGGAAATAAGTGGCAGAAAACCACTCCCAAAATCCAAGGGCTCTGCCTGAGGACTGGAGGCACGTTCCCATGCCCAGATGCAAACAGAACTTTGTGTCCGGAGCCAGGACCAGCACTGGGGAAGGCGATTTCTTCAAAGAGGGCAACAGGAGCGGGGCTGTTCAACAGCCTTTGACAGCAGCCAAGGGGTGGCAGGAGCACACGCTCCCGGAGCGGACGGTGACCAACGAGCACTTCAACAGGGAGCAATTTCTTTTGTCCGTTTCTTAGAAATCAGCCATGCTGAGAACAAACTCAACAAACCCCAGTGAAGCTTCAGTGGCTTTTCTAAATGGCTCACGCCATGGGTGCCCCATCTCACTCACTGTGTTTCTCCCCCCACCAAAGAGATCTGTGAATTGATCTGGGAATAGAAATGTTGTTGGAAACAGGAAATAACAACCAAGAGGCAGCCTGTGGTGTCCAGCAGAGCATTGCAGAGCCCCAGCACTGAGGCTCGCAACAATGTGGGGGATGGGGAAAGACTCAGTTCATCCACAGAGCTCCCAGCTCGGCTGGGGAAAGTCATAGGAAGTGGCAAAATTCATAGAATCATAGAATATTTAGAGTTGGAAGGGACCTCAAAGATCATCAAGTTCCAACCCCCCTGCCCTGGGCAGGGACACCTCCAACCAGACCAGGTTGCTCAAAGCCAAATTCATTCATCATTTGAGCTCAAAGCTCAAATTCATCCAGTATTTTGGTCAGGGCCACAGGGCTGCATGATCTCATACAGTTACAGAGTAACTCAGGTAGGAAGGGGACCCTCTGGTGGTCTCTGGTCCAAGCCTGTGCCCAAAGCACCCAGATCAGGGAGCTCAGGGCCATGCTCAGTTGGGTCCTGAACACCTCCAAGGATGGAGATGCCACAGCCTCTCTGGGCAACTTCATATTTGACCAACCTCACCATAGGAAAATTTTTCATTATATCTAACGACTGCTTCCCATGTGGGGTCCTGGTCCAACACCACCCACAGCTGGGGCTGGTGGAGGAGCTGGGCCCCCCCGCCCAGGCTGCCGCAGTCAGGCAACTCCACACAAAAGTAGTCTGTACCCAAACAGCGACTGCACCAAAGAAGGAACGAGGTGGGAACTGGGCCTGGGGCCAAGAAGTGGTTCCACCATAGCAAATAGGATGTGGTAGAGCAATTCACTCATTCCTCTTTTGACCCCGAGTAGCTAAAGGCCATCTTCCGCACAGCTTCAGCATTTCAACTTGAATTAACTGATCTCAAGCCACTCCCTGCCCTAGAAGCCTTCCCCAAGCCCTCAGCTGGATGCGGAAGCCCAGCCAAGATGAAGAGAGCAAGGCCATGGTCCACAGGCTGGGGTTTGCTCTTTCCTCACCAGTGGGACATGCATGGGGGAAGGATGCTGGCGTGGGGGAAAACATGGGTGGCTGGAGGGAGAAGTAGTGAAGTAAAGGTCAGTAGGGTTTCTCCAGACTGCCTGGGAGACAACCTCTGAAATCTCTCAAGGCACCACACAGGAAATCTGAAGACTTCCCTCTTCCATCCTCAGCAAGCCCCTGTGGTGGGCAGTGTAACCCCGACAAGGGGAACACACAGCAGAGTGAGACGCTGGGGAACAGCAGCCCCAAATCCCCGAGACATGCACCCAAACAGCCCTGGGATGAGGTGCTGCCCGAGTGCCCCTGTGGTGTCCCAGGAGATGAAGCTCCCAGGGTCCGGGTCAATTCAGGGCTGGGAAGGGGGATGTCGGTGCTGCACCCCAAGGAAGGGCGATCTGGCAGCACCAGTTGGATGTTACATACTCAAAGCGCTGGGATTATGGGGTGCTATCCCTGCTGCTGGCCAGGAACTGTTCTAGCTAGTGGCCCAGAAAATGCCCCAAATGTCTCCAACTGCTGCTGCAAACACTCACCCTCCTGGAGCTTGACACTCTGCAGGTAGAGAGGGTTCCTCAGCACATTGCAGCGCCCAGGCTCGTCCTCTTTGGTGAAGAGCAGCAGGTCGGAGTAGACAAAGAGGGTCACCTGGAGGCACAAGAGCCGCAAACAAGCTATAAGGAATTAACCTCTTGGCACTGAGAGAACATCCTGGGAAGGTCCTCTGCCCTGAGGAGACCCACCAGCCGTGACAGGTAGCCCAGTCACGCCTTCCTAAGGGGCCAATTGCTGCTACACCCCTTCGGGTGTTCCCAGCAAGCTTCGGACAAGGCTCTGAAGCCACCTACCGAGGCTGGTGGAGTCCTGTGACAAGAGGGATAAACTTGCCCGAGAGCAGAACACCACACAAACACACCCTCCGCTCTCTTGTGTCACTTCCCATTTACATAAGTTAAAAATCGAAGGAGGAGGAGGAGGAGGAGGGAATAAGTTGCCAACTAATCCTACCATGCTGTAGAAGTTGCAGCCTAAAAGCAAACCTGGTCTCTCCAAACACGCTCACGGTGGAGCTTCTCACTGGTTGCAGCCTTTGAGTTCTCCGTGAGAAAATAACAGTTTGGCTTCTACAACAGCAGAACCTGTGAGAGCAGTTGCAGAGAACAAACCTGACACTTTTAAACCACACTGGCGGGTAGAAAGCAAACACTGAACCCAGTGTCTGCCCAGCCCTCTGCCTGAGCAGCGACCCAAGCGTCCCGGGAGCTGGGAGGTACTGCAGAGCACTGGTAACTGCTCAAAAAAGGTAGATTTTGTTCTGTTTCTGGCTTGGCTGAGCTCCCCAGTTCAATTAGCACAGACTGGGGTGATCTTTAAAAGAAGAATAACTGGAGATCCCTGACCCAGAAGCCTAGTGGAGGTGAGTAGTTTGGTGTAATTACCATGCCAGTAAGAGAGGTCCGAGCCTGTCCTGCTCTCCAGCAGGAGTCAAGGGCTTCCAGCAAAACACAGCAGATGTCAGGAAGCAGCTGCAGAAACCACGGGGCACACGCTGGACACCAGCCCTTCTGCAGGCCACCAAGCGACCCACCGCTCTCATGCACGGGACGCAGCGTGTGAGCACACGGTTGCTTCTAACCGCTCCTTGGGAAGCTCCCAAAAAACTTCCCACAGCACCAGGAAGGCTGCTTTGTGACACCGAGCATCAGCAACAAAGGGTTTGCAGCCTTTTAGCAACCCTTTCACCCAAGCAGCGAACACCCCAGCATCCCAGGGGCTCACTGGGAGCTGCCACCACCAAGTCACCCTTTGAGAGGTGACTTTGCTGTGGCCAGGGACTGAGTCACTGTTTACAGGGACACGCTGCCAGTACAGTTTGTCTCCGTGCCCGGCGGGTGATGGACACACGTCAGGAGGAGGAGGAGGACGAGCTGGGTAAGAGTTTATCACGAGGTGCTGAGTCTCACGGCAGGGCAGCAGTATCCGGCTTCGTGACCAAATCAAGCCCTTGCCACAAGGTTTCTCCTTGCCCTGGAAATTCATTTTTGTGGGATTCTTAATAAGCCCAAAGCTACTGGCGTAGCTTTAATCGACAATGAATCCAGGGAGTGTCTTTTTTGCTCTGTGTTATTTGGAAAATCCCTTCCTCTGCTCTCAACACAGCGTTGGCCTCGTGCCCACATTCACTCTCTTTCATTACTCCTGACCTTGTTATTAAGATATGAAATAATAAAGTGCAATCTGGGCTATAATCTCTCTCCCATGCCCGTCTTGTTCCAAACGGCAACTTTTCTGGGACTTGCCTGATACCACCCCAGGTCCCTCAGCCTCAAAGAAGAGATGCTCAGGGATTTTGAAAACAGCAAGGCAGCAAAGCGAAGGAGATAAAAGCACGATCAGCAAAGTGGCCATGCTGGAGAAGGAGGAAAGAAAGTGAAGACCCAACACACACAGAAATTTAAAGGGTAGAAAAAGAGACTAGAAGTATCGGCAGGAAAAAAAAAAAAAAAAAAAAAAAAAAAAAACAAAAACCCACCAAAAACAACAAAACCACTTCAAAAACACGCGGATTTAAATTAGGGACTGGTGGAAACAGAAACACATGAAAAGCATTTACAGGTAACACTGTGCTTTTATGGGAAGATGGGCCTGATTGAATTCAGGATGTGGAGCAGATAAAAGCCCGGCCAGCGCGGGTTAGGTAAGAGCAGGTCCATTACACGCTGCTTCCAGGAAGACGCTTGATTTTAGAGCAGCTCCACACAAAACGGTTTATAGAGGTCCCTCTGCTCCTCCAGGTTACTGGGGTAAGAAAAAAAAGGGGTGTCCCTCCACCCACACAACCAAAACCTGCCGAGAGCACCCCAGCACCGCTCCAACCGACTCTGATAGCGCTTACCCCCCTGCAGAGCTGAGCACAGGAAACTCAAATCATGGGTGAGCCTGAGGCAGCAGCTGCAGGCGTGAGAGGGGAGGGCTGGAGTCCTGGGGAGCTCTGCCCAGGGCTGCCATCGCACTGCTGGCAAGCTGGAACACGTCTCGAACAGCCCTTTGCAAACAGATCTGGCATCTACCATGAAAAAAAAAAAATCACTGGGCTCATAAAAGCAAAAGAGCAAATAGAAAAGAAAGGCAGCACCTGAATTCATCCAGGCGAGACACAGAACCCCCCAGAGCTGCTCCTTGGAGAGTCAGAGTACCTTTGGGTGTTTCCCAGAACTAACTTCCAACCCAAAATCAGAATTAGAACAACTGGCATGAAGAAGGGACAACTCTGAAGGCAGAGACAGGCACACCAGGGCTATGGCTAGAGGGACTGAGGCCACACAGCACTTGTCATGAAGACTTTTGGGGGGCTGTGAAGAGATTTTCATGCAGACTTTTGTGGGGGTGTGAAGAGATTTTACTGGGGGAAAGAATATCTGCAGATGCCAACACCGCTATCTCAGCCACTGTTTATCTGGACGTGCTCTGCAGGTCAGCAAACGGCAAAGCCTCTTCTGCTGATAGATTTAACTACAGAACACAACATGCAAAGCATTGTTACAGGAGGAAAGGGCACGGTTAAAGTGCTTCCTAAAAGAAAACAAGCCACAACGAAAGCCAGGAGGGAAGGTGGGAAGCAGCGGGTTACGGTGCTTCCCCAAGAGGAGACCAGGAGCTCAGCGCCGGGGCTGCTGCAGAGCCCCACTGCAGGAAGGAGGAAGCCGTAACCACACCTTGTAAAGCAAAATATGGGAACAAAAACAGTATGAAAAAGTGCCCAGAAATTCAGCCTTGCAGCCAAAGTACCTACCCAGCCAAGCTACAGAACAGTTAACCTCTCCTCCTAATCCCACTCTCTCCTGCTCACCCACACGAGGGAGGTGCTGCCTCTGGGGTTACGGCAGGGAAGAGTTTGCACCCGGGGATTGGGACAGCAGTAGCAGGTAACTGTGCCCTGGATCCCTGTAAACCCTGCCCACTTGTCCCTGTGCTCAGCAGAAAACACCTGAACCATGGATGTTTTCTGAGACGTCTCTCTAGCAATAGTCTCGTGGTCATGCCCAGCAAAACGGAGGGAGCGGAGAAAGCAGAGAGAAGCAGACACAAGGTTTTTCTGATTGGGCTTTCAGATCATAGAATCATAGAATGGTTAGAGTTGGAAAGGACCTTGAAGATCATCGTGTTCCAACCCCCCTGCCCTGGGCAGGGACACCTCCCACCACACCAGGTTGCTCCAAGCCCCATCCAGCCTGGCCTTGAACCCCTCCAGGGATGGGGCAACCACAGCTTC
>VZRU01008298.1:53864-76597 GCA_013398155.1 Pedionomus torquatus
ACCAAGAGTCCCTCTCCAGCTCTCCTGGAGCTCCCTTCAGATCCTGGAAGGCTGCTCTAAGGTCTCCCCGGAGCCTTCTCTTCTCCAGGCTGAACAGCCCCAGCTCCCTCAGCCTGTCCTCACAGCAGAGGGGCTCCAGCCCTCGGAGCATCTTGGTGGCCCTCCGCTGGACCCGTTCCAACAGGTCCATCCATGTCCTCTGTGGAGGACTCCAGAGCTGGACACAGGACTCCAGGTGGGGTCTCACGAGCACAGAGTAGAGGGGGAGAAACCACAGGCCAGATACAATCTGTCTGGGCTGTCCAGGATCTGCTTTTCCTATTATCCCTAAATCACCTCCTTCTATCAGAGGAATTCACCACCTGCACTTGTCCTATTTTCTTCGCACTGGCACAGAAAGGCACCCAGCCTGCCCGGTGCACGAGCTCCCGTCACTGTATGACTGGTGGCCACCTCCGCACTTAATCACCGTTCAGGCTAATTAGCGGGTTTTTCCCTCTGAGGATTTAACATTAAATAGGCTGAAAACAATCACTAAAACTTGTTATGGGAAGAAGTCCTAAGTTTTTCAAATTCCACCCCTTTCAAATTCCACAAGTCCCCCCGGCCCAGCTCATCTTGTCACAGGGTCCGTATACAGCATGAAAGAGCCACAACTACCCACAGTATGAAACATCCCCTGCTGAAATGGGGCAAAATATTGCCAAGCAGCTAGAGAAAACATTGGTAGAGTAAGCCATGCAGATGCTCACATACCCATGAACTGGGCCACGGAGGAGCATCAAAACAATCAGCGAGTGGACCAGGCTGCTAAGATTTTCCAGACAGATTTGGACTGGTAACATAAAGGTGAATTATTTTTAGCTTGGTGGGGCCATGACACTTCAGGTCATCAAGGAAGGGATGCAACATGCAAAAGGACCCGTGGATGAGTGCCCACCGTTGCCTGGCCACCTCGGTGCGTTCCCTGGATGCGCCACAGTTGTTGGCCCCACGTCGGGCACCGATAAATCTCCTGCAGAAAAGTCTTCTGGCCACAGAGCTCCAGGGCTCGGAGCATCTGAGGAACGGGTGCTTCAGACCCACGCTGCTCCCTCCTGCTCCCTGGCATCCCCACCACGGCTTTGCCAGCCCCACACTTTGCCTTCTACAGATGCTGCCCCACTTTTACAGGCAGCACAACTTTTTAGCTGGCAATCATGCTGATGACAGCCGTGCCTGCACCAGGGAGGGGCTGCTGCTGTGAAGATGCTCCCGTAAGATCATGCCCAGGAGCTCAGCTCTGCTATGGACACATGGCTCACCCCAACAGCCCAGGGTGGCCTCCCAAAGCTCCTGCAAAGAGGTGGCTCTGTGTGGAGCTGGGCATGCTAAAATTCGCAATTGCAAGTTCAAAGAGTACTCAGTGAACACCCCAGGGAGTATGTCCAGTACTCACTCTTCTTGGGTTGCTTCTGTCCCCAGTTTCCCACTGGAAATAAGAGTCACCAGTTGACATCTAGTTCAGAGAGACCTTATGTTAGTCTCTATCCCAGAGCCCTGGTGCACACCTCACCCCTCTCTTCCTGCAAGCCCATCCATACCTGGTTCTCCAGGAAGACCAAGAACAGCTGTTGCAGAAAATGGGTTTATGCTTCAAAGGGGATTTGAGGAGCTGGTCCCAAGACTGCCAGAGACTTTGAAACAGCCCCAGAAACGAGCATTCCCCAAACCTGGCACTTCACCCTGCACTAACGTCTGTATGAATCTGAGTCATGGCCATCCTCTCTCCCTTAGCCATAAAATGAAACTCCAAGCAGGGGCTACAACGTGAGCACCCTCGGCGAGACATTGTGCACGAGAGACTACACACGTCATGGAGAGGCCCAAGACACACCTGGGGAAGCACCACAGCAACACCACTTAGCACTTTCACACTTGATGCTTTCATCACGCCCCCGATGGAAAGTCCCTGCCACCAGCTTCCCTTCTTCAGCTGCTCTGTGAGCTCCCACAGAGACCTTCTTATCACCAGGGACAGCAGTTTTGCTCTCCTCTGGGCTGGGGGTAGGGCTCTTGCTTCTATGTTTGAGCAGGAGGATTATACTGCCCAAAAGCCCCAGGCTTCTACCACTGTCCTCAGAACACAAGGCACTCCATTGCAGCACGGCAGGGCTAAGGGCAAGGACTCGCCAGGGCTAGAAAGACCATATTTAGCTCCACGAGGTGCTCTGAGTTCAGCACGTCAGCGACTCACCCACGGTAGCATTGTTCTCTTGATAGACAGGCCTCAGCAGCTGCAAGACACAACACAGACAGGACACGGTCACCTGAAGCAGGCTTGAGATAGACTTCACAACAACCAACTGCAAATTATAGGATGCCAGACCCAGAAAAGCCAAAGCACTTCAGAGATTAAAGTAATTTTTGCCTTATTGCCAGCAGAAAATGAGAGTAAGGACTTGCACAGTGGTCTGTGGAAACACTTTGCTTATGCCTTCAGTGAGCCCCGAGAGGAGGCAGCAGGACACCCAGCCCAGCTCTGCCATCCTAGTGGTAAATATTTTAGGCAAATAGTAAGAGCTCCATCAAAGGACACAGGTCTGGCTTGTAAAATGGCATCTTCTCCAGCAAACATTTAGAGATGATGCTCGATAGGACCAAATCATGGGCTCAGAGAGGATCCAGCAAGCACAGCCAACAGCCACAGGCAGTAACGTCAGCGTGGCGTTGGAAAGCAGCCCCTACCTGGCTCCCTGGGTTCAAAGGCGCTAAGATGATGTAGTTCTGGTCCGCAGCGGAGGGGACACGGGACAGGGGTGGCATGGTGTTCTGGCTGCGTTTGCCAATCTCCGTGTACCTCTCCCAGCCGTTAAGCACCAGCCCATCGCTCCCATCGTACAGTACGTGGCAGCTCCGGCGCTGCTCGGGCCGCGGGGGCATGGTGCTGTTCTTCTCCCGCTTGTTGGGTGGTGACTGGAGGTCGTAGGCAGATTTGCAGGACGATCTGCGGATCATGCCTTCGGGTCCTGACTTGACCTGCGGGACAAGCCTCCAGACCAGCAGGATGATCTCAGTGGGACAGTTCCTGAAAGAGATGGCACGGAACAAGTCGGAGATGGAGCAGGAGGGAGTGGGGCACCCCACAGCATCCAGACAGCCCCAGGCCCTGCAGTTCCCCCTCCCTCTAATGCCTCTGCTCCTGTCCTGCCCTCCCCAGCCCCCACAGCATCCTTTCTTCTGCTGCTCCAGAGAATCCTCTCCCATTCTTCTGCAACCCTCGAAGCCTTCTGCTTCCCGTAGCCACTCAAAGCTCCCCCTGCCCTGCCCTGTTCCCTCAAACCATCTCTCCTAGAGCACTAGTGCTTTGGGTGAGCACTCACCGGATTTCGTGTGCCAGCTCTACACATTTCCAGTGCTCCACAGGCTGCTCATTCAACTGCAGCACTGTGTCCAGCTGCTGCAGACCTGCCTTTTCTGCTGGGCCACCTACACAGAGAAGAGACAAATACCAGTCACCTGCCAGACAGAGAGCCGAGAGCATGAGGGGAAGTAGAAGCCCTGGGGCCAGGAGAGACCCAAATAGTTTCACAGCTTGCACCGCTCACTCTTCCAAACCCAATCTGTTTCCTCTAACACCCAAATCTGAGAATGAAGTGGGGCCAGCCAGCCTGGGACTACATCTTCCAACATGCTCTGGTGAGGCCCCATCTTGAGTTCTGTGTCCAGTTTTGGGTGCCACACTCCAAGAAACACTTAGAGGTGCTGAAGCACGTTCAGAGGAGGGCAACGGAGCTGGTGAGGGGTCTGGAGAGTAAGCCTTATGAGGAGCAGCTGAGGGAGCTGGAGGTGTTAAGCCTGGACAAAAGGAGGCTGAGGGGAGACCTTCTCACTCTCTATGACTCCCTGAAGGGAGCCAGCTCGTGGGACAAGAGGAAATGGCCTCAAGCTGCACCAGGGGAGGTTTATAATGGATATTAGAAAAAAAATCTTCACCAAAAGGGTTATCAAACATTGGAAGAGGCTGCCCAGGGCAGTGGTGGAGTCACCATCCCCAGAGGTATTTAAAAGCTGGGCAGATGTGGTGCTGAGGGACATGGGTTAGTGGTGGGTGTGGTTGGATTCAACAATCTGAAAGGTCCCTTCCAACCCAGACAACTCTGTGATCCTACGCACTCACACAGCACCTGGGACAATGCCATAAATGCTCTCTCAGAGCAACTGCGTGAACTTCTCATGTCTCCTGGTGTGCAGTGAGGAGGACCAGGGTACCACAGAGACACCATGTCCATTCTGAAGACTCACACCAAGAGGATATTCTCAGGTGGGCTGTGAACCAAGGGCTCCTGTGCCCCTGCATGACACGATACCCCATCCCAGATGCTTTCCATTGGTCTCCCAACCAGCCGGACACCTCTCAGATTGGAGAGGGAAAGGAAAAAAAAAAAGCCTCCGAAAATTACTGCAACACACTGCCAAAATAGTGACACAAAATAGTGACTCTGACCTCAGTAGAGGCAACAGAGATTTCATTAAGTAAAGTTTCTTAGAATTTTGGAATCACAACATGCTCTGGGAAGCAAAAAAAAAAAAAGGAGCAGAGTCATTCATTCCACAGCCAAGAGGGATAAAAATTATCTGATCTCTTACCGGAGTCCACTGCCTGCACACGGACTGGGGAGTCGCAGCAGATTGTGAAGCCAAACCCATCGCTGCCTCGAGGGATCGTAATCTGAAGAGAGACACCGGAGTCGCCCGTTAAGTGGGAAAGCAGCCGCTGATCAGCGAGCACCCCCCTGCCCTGCCACCCACCCCAGCCTCTGGAGATGGAAACTGCATTTCTAGCAGTGGTCACAGTGCCCAAAGGAACCGTCATGGTGAGCGCTGGCACTCTGTGAACCCCAAGGACGACAAGTCTCTCCCCTGCTGCACCCCTCCCAAAGCGGGGCAGAAAAGCAATGCAAAGTTAAGCCAAGGATCAACAGAAAGAAATGGTGCGATACCAGAGTTCATTGAGCGCACACAAGTCTCCACTCTTAGAATTCTAAGGTCTGATAAGCAATTAGGAAGGAAAATCCGTCAGTCTGGCTCTGACACTGATTTCTAACATGGCTTCTCTAAGCAAGTCACTTAAACGCTTCATTTCCAGTTGGGCAATACAGAAATAGCTGCTCTCTCCTGCTCCAGAGGAAGCCGTGGGGGCCAGGACACCCTTGTCTGCCAGGCGTCTGCGCTCCAGCCCTGCGAGCATCACCCCATCACCCGAGGTAAGTTTTCCCTCGCTGAGTTTGGAGAGGAGGGATGCCGTGTTGATTTAGGCTCCTTTCTCCTCCTGATTCAAGAAGCATTGAGCTCATTAATGAAATTATATTTATTTTTTGATGTTGGCTTCCAGCAGCAGCTCAGCATGACAGTTCCTGCAAATACCTGATTATCCCCCAAGACATTTGTCAAGATCCTTGTTTTACTGACAGAGAAAAAGAAAAAAATCCAACATCTGACCTGTATTATTTTGAGAAGAAACAGAGAGAAGGTGAGGAACTTAACAGAAGCTGCCAGAGAAACAGCTCCTCCATCCTTTGCCATGGGAGGGCTAACACAGTGAGCTTTTGTTTCTCTGCACTTTGTCCCTTCTTGACGGCTCCGCATAAAATCAGGCTTCAGAAGAGAAACTGTCTTTCCCCACCAGGATCAAAAAGTAGGTCCTGTCCCACTATGCTGAGTATTTTTCTCCCTGGAGTTTGTTGGATCTTCAAACTGGGGAGGAGGCTGCTTGTGATGGAACCAACCTCCCATCTCAAACATAAAGCTCAGGGGCCCCGAGTTCTGCAGGAGTGCTGCCACTGGGACCCTGAGAGCCAGCCCAGCATCTCCCCCACCACAGAGAGCCCATGGGCACTTCCCAGCCCAAAGCTTCCCCCGAACCTAGAGGTCTGACTCCTGTCCACCACTAGCGGAGACGCCGTCCCTCTGCCACTAAACAGCACCTTCTCACTGCTGATGGTTCAACCTTCCCCAGCTCCCACCACCATGGCCATTACAGGGAGCTGAACACCCATTTTTCTGCTGTGCACAGAACTAAGAAATGTGAGGATGTGACCCAAGCTGGCAGGTGGGTGGCCAGGTGGAAAGAGACTGCAGCACCCTGGAGGCCCCCTGCACCCATTACTCCATCAAAAAAATGCAGAAGAAATTGTCAAAATAGAGAAATTGAGGTCTCAGACATAAATCCCAGTCAGTTGTCAACAATGCAAAGCGAACAAGCACTCCTGCATGAGATGGGCACTGTAGCCTTGATGAGAAATGGGCATTTTTAGTTAAGCTGGTTCCACGTTCAACTCCCAGGATACACTGTCCCTCTCCAGAGCTTTAGCACGACATGGGAGATGGGCACAGGAGCACAGAGAAAAGCTGACCATGAGCCAGGGGCCCCGAACCAGACTGTGGAGGGAAAATTGCGCTCAAAAATGCAGGAGATTGGGACCTGCACAAGCAAAACCCATGCCCAGTGGCACACACCGAGCAGCAACCAGAAACCTTGCACCACCTTTTGCAGACCGCAGAAATCCCCAAGTCATCACCCTTCGAGAAACACTTGATTCCCAACCACATTCACATTAAAATGATTTTTAAGAGAGTCGGGGCAGCCTGGCAGAGCCCTCACTGCCTGCCTTACCTGCCTGCCTGCCTCCCCTCTAACGAGTGGTAAACTGAGGCAACCCCTAACAGCTCAGCACTTTCACCATTGGCACGTAACCCTCAAGCTCCAATTCTCCCCTTCCATCCTCATTTAGCCCCTGCAGCGACAGGCACAGCAGAGACACCTTCCTGAAGATGCTCTCCTTAAGGATCCCAATATTATCACTTACAAGTGATCACGACAGCAAACCCACGCCCTACAAACAGCACACACAGAGCCCAGAAGCAGCAAGAAAGCCCAGAGACACTCACAAACTTAACCAAGACTTGCAGCAACACACACGGTGGCACACGGGGGTGGGTTTTTTCCCCTCCATGGGAGATACAGACCTGCCGGTACCTCCGCTCCGAGCACACCTTGCAGAGTCCATTGAAGCGGTTCATGGCTGCGAAACCCTAAAACTCCCCGTTAGCCCATGAAAATCCAGTTCCCCCCGAAGCGGCCGTAATCCCGGTCTCCTCGTATCACACGAGCGTGGAACAAACCCCAGTCAAACTGGCATGACCGCCCATGGGAACCCAGCTCCAGAGAAGAATGGCAGGAAGCCACCTTTCACCTCCCCAGCCCCTGTCTGCACTGTATGCCGCTTTACGATAAGCCAGAGGGCTTCCTGAAAACCCGAACTGACAAGGAAGAGAGAGAGTTTTATATTAAAATTCCTGTCAACTATTTAGTATTCCCTAGTCCCTGCTCTGTTGATGTAGCTTTTGTTCCCGCGGCATTCTTCAGCCGCACGGAGCACTTTGTTATTGCAACGTTCTCACAAACACTTGGAGGATGTTTAAGCAGCGTTTCACAGGCACCGGCTGCGCTTCATTAAAACGACGGCTTGCACTCGTAAAGGGTAAGAGAGACTTTTTTCCAACAAAAGAAAAAAGAAAAGAAAAAGAAAAAAAAAGAAAAAAAAAAAAGAGGAAAAAGAAAAAGCAGAGTTTGTTTTTGAAAGCATGAACCCAGAGGACACGCACGTCCCGATGCTTTGTGCCCACAGACTCACAGAGGAGGAAGCAAAGAGGTCGATGGAACTGCACCCGGGGTGTAATTTTGGAATTAAAAACAAAGAGAAACCCTTAGCCCAGCCCGCAGCAGGGCAAAGAGCGGGACTCAGAGAGTCTGCACAACCCCTTGGAGACGGGGATGCAATGGGGATAGGAGCCCCTTCCACACTCATGTGGAAGGATGGAAAAGAGGAAAGGGGGTGAAAAAGAGAGTAAAGGGGGTGAAAAAGAGAGGAAAGGGGGTGAAAAAGAGAGGAAAGGGGAGGGGGTGGAGAAGAGAGGAAAGGGGGTGGAAAAGAGACGAAAAGGGGTGGAAAAGAGACGAAAAGGGGTGGAAAAGAGACGAAAAGGGGTGGAAAAGAGACGAAAAGGGGTGGGAACCCAGACCCCAGGCTCTCTGGCATGGCATCTGGGGTGACAGGGCCAAGGGTAGCTGGGGAGGGAGCGTGAGGAGTCCCAGGGCTCCCAGAGGACCAGCAGCGTGGCAGGACCATCAGAGGCACAACCCAGGGCCACGCCGGCCGCATTGTCCCACCCGCCACGCCGCCAGGCTGGAGCTTGAAGGAGGATGGGTCTTCCTTCCCAGCCACCATCTTTCAAGACAGTGGCGACTGCCGGAGAGGAAGGGAGGAGAGGGGCGCTGGCTTTGTTTGCCTTGCTCAATCCTACACTTTAAAACAGATAACTGAAAACGCAGCTGAGGGAAGCAGCAAAGCGGAATTCGGCACAGATAAATCATGGGGCCGGCTGAGCCCAATTTCCGATGCAAGCCATGTGTTTGTGTTCCCATTTCCCATCCTTGCCTTTCCTATAAATCATCCAGGCTCCACCGTGGGCCTTTCCCTTCCCAGAGCAAATGGCCCTGACGGGAGGAGTGGAGCAGACGCCCCCATCCACGGAGACACGGAGACGGCCAGGGAGCGATGCTGTGTGGCCCACAGCCGGCCAGCCCCTGTCCCATCACTCCCAGTCCCCACTGCTCCCAGTCAATCACTGGTGCTTTGTATCTGTGGCAAGGTATCAGAAAAACAGCAGGTACCTGCATGGCAATGAGGAGTGAGTGCAGGGTAACTACCCACACCACCCACCTCTACAGAGGGGTAATCAAATGGGACAACTAATTGTAAAAAAACCCAAAACTATAAAAGCCATGGTGTCAACGGGGAGAATTAGACAGCTCCCCCCTCAGCATCACCCTCCCTTGGCTCGTTTGAAAACCCCTCTGCAGGCTCTGCTGCCCACCCCATGTCTTCACACCCCTTGTGGGTCACAGCCCTGCCATAAGTACCTTCAGCTGCTTCATGGTCACACCGTCCTGGTTTTCCTGTGTTGCAACCTGACTTACAGGCATCAGCTCTAAAACAAACAAACAAACAAAAATAAAAAAGTGAAAGTCCATATGTCATGGGCACAGTTCCTCCAGGCTGGGGCAGCCCTGCACAGGGGGGTGGCACAAAGGGCATGGGTACTGCTGTCACGCTGCTCCATGCCAGCTCTTCCACACACCCTGGCAGCACAGAAAGGCCAAGGCAGGAGGAAAAGCTCCCCATTGTCCTGCACAGACCCCAGGAGCCAAACAGAGACCATGGGATCAGTCTGAGAGGCAGGAATCAGCACGATGAAAGGCCCAGAAAGAAGGAGAGATGCAGGTACAATGTCAAGGTGCCCGCAGAGCCCCAGCCAGCCACAGGTAAGCAGGAGCAAGGGCAGAGCTTGGTGCCTGTCTACAGCCTCCTAAACCAGCCAGGATCTCCCCCACAGTAGTATTTTGGGATCCTGGTGTCCACTGAGCATCAGAGGGTGGAGAAGGGTTCATGGGGACATAGCTGCCATGGAGCTGGGGGCTGCTCCGTGCCAGCACAAGGACAGACACAAGGTTGACTCCTCTTTCAAACCTTGCCAACATTCCCTGGGACATCCCAGTGGGGAAACACACCTCTGCTCTGCTTCAGCCGCCGCATGGCCACCTTCAGGTGCTTGGTCCTGCCCAGGTCCTCCCCGAGGAGATAGTACCAGCCACTGATTTCCTGGGGGAGAGGAGAGAAGATGTGGGTGCAGGGGCAGGTACTCACCCCTGGTTTAACTCAGGCTGGTTGCCCATAGCCCCACTGGGGTCCCATTACAGGAGCCATCCCACAGAGGCACAGCCTGAGTCCTTCTCTTAAGGTACAGAACAGTCAAAATCCCACCACCACCACCCCCACCCAGCAAGAAGGGACCAAGCACCACTGCAATGAGCTTCCAGGTTTTTAGAGGGAGACGGTGCAAGAAAACAGCCAGTTTCCAAAAAATCCATCCATATCGTGTTTGCAGCAGCCTCACAGGGAGCACATGGCTCCAGCCTTAGCACCAGAGGAGGATGCCCAAACCGGCCTTCAGCAGTGCTGGGTGCTTCCCCTGCCCCTGTCCCATAGGCATGAGGCCAGGGACAGAGACAAGATGACAGAACTGTCCTTGGCAACCCTTTGTTTCTCTTCCAGGGAGCCACTGCTGTCTCCCATTGCTCCCCAGGCTGCCAGTGGAAGCCAAAGAGATCAACCACCCTGCAGCAACCCCAGGAGTCAGATGGAAATGCAGTAACCATGGTCCCAGAAGCCAGAGGAAGGGGATCATTTAAAAAGGAGGAAAATGAGGAGAGGAGGAATATCCAGCAGCACCATGCAGCTCTCAGGAGACAGGGCCAGCTCATCTCAGCCCCCACTGAGGTCCCAAGAGGACAACATGCCACCAGCATCCTCCTCCCTTCCCTGCCACAGCAGGGTGCTGCACACATGGATGCTCCATCCTCTCTGCACACAATGACACCTTGTGAAAGTCACTACCTAAACCTGGCAAGGAGGGGACATCTTTGGGAAGACCAAATATGAGCAGAGCAGAGGCTCTTCCTGGGGAGAGCTGCAGTTTAGAGCTGCTGTCTCATTATCTTCACTGTTATGAAAAAGAGCAGCTTCTCACTTGTCCAAACTCCGGAGGAGGCCACACTCAAGACACCTCTTACCGACTCCTCAGGTCATCACCACAAAGAGCTCCTTTTTAACCTCTTGCTAGGGAGTAAATTTCCACACCTCAGGTGATGTACTAATGCTTTCACAATCCCCTTCCAGCTTGCTGAGATACCCTGAGCTGCCGACACCAGAGCAGGGCCATGCAGGGACAAAAACCTCTCACTGCTGGCAGTTAGGGTGAAATATTTAAATATTTCTTGCATGTTTTAGTGGGTCAGTGGGAGTCATTCACAGCAGCTGCTACAGGGATGCCAGAGGCATCCCGCTGATGTAAAGCTGTATTACAAGCAGCAGCCAGGCTGGGGCAGCAGTACTGTGACCAAAACCCCAGCAGTGGGGACAGGGATGTGGCACAGGGACAGCCTGGCAGCACCACCAGGGTCACCTCCAGGAACAGCCCAAGACCTCTGCATTCACCCTGTCCCCACCATCACCTCAGCTAGTGAGAACCTGGCTGCTGAGCACAGGGAACCAGGCAGACTCCTCCTCAGAGCAGTGTGTCCCCACCATGGCACCTTCTTGGTCATGTGTCAGTTGTGACACATATCAGCAGGCTGAGTGAGGTTGGCCCCATCTCCTGTCCTCCAGGTAGGACTCACTGAGGAACACCTCTCTGCACCCCCAGTTGCTGCTATTCTCTGTGTCCCTGCAGAACAGAGTGATGGTCCCCTATCCTACCATCCCTCCTCTAACAGCCTCCCCATCCCTGCCTCCAGCAGTCACACCAACACCAGTGGCCATCCATATTGGGAATGACACCTGGGAACTCCCTTGAGGACCTCCCCACTTTGTCCCACAGTGGCAGAAGCCTTCTCCTGCCTCAGGGGTGCACAACATCCAATCCCTGACCTGAGGGAGCCCCACGCGCTGTGCTCCAGCACAGAGGTACCTTGTCCAGGGTCAGGAGGGACTTCACGCCAAAGCTCATGCAGCCAATCAGTTCGCTCTGTCTGCAGGAGAGACAGAGACCATCATCACCCCCTTGCTGAAAACTCCCCAGGGGTCAGCTCCCCTCATGCACCTCTTTTGTGGGGACCCCACAAACATTCCTGCCCATGCCAGGAGCCAGGTTTTGCCCAGGCTGTGCCTGCCTCTCCACACTCGGGGCAAACATGGTGTCACCAGCTGCAGCAGGGCCAAGGAGGAGCTGGGTTGAAGCACCCTGGTCCCCTCCAGCCTATCTCACACTGGCAGGAGCTTTGCCAAGGAGGCAGATGCCACTTAGCCGAGCAGGCAGCACAGCCTGTGAGGTGACAGACCCCTTTGCTGCCAGTCTTTCCTCCTCACTGCACTGTTCCAAGGCGCAGGGAAGGTCCCCAGCCCAGTGCCAGGCTGCAGCCCCACTTGGCTTCAGCCAGCAGCGCAGGCATGAGCAGCTGCAGGAGTTCTGAGCACTGGTCCCGCTGATGGCTACTGAACAGCAGCAACACCAACAGAGTGGCAGGAGCAGGATCTCCTCCCCACACAGGATGGTGCTCACCAGCATGAGCTGCCCATGAGAATGACCCCACCAGCAGGTCCCAGTCCCACCCTCACTGCTCAGCTCCCCCCAACTTCACCAACCTGCAGCCTTCGCACAGAGCAGCCCCGACATCAGGGCCAGCCCTTGAGCTGGAGCTCCGTGGAGTGGCCAGAGCAGATGGTAGGTCCACTGCCACACCAGCCCCATTTGAAGGAGACCATGTGCCAGGCTGGCAGCCCCTTACCTGGAATTTCTGTCTCGGTTCCAAACTGTGACCAGGAGCCGTTTCTGCTCATCCTCCTCTTGCACTGGGCTGTAACAAGCAGAGGGAACAGCTCATGAACACCAGCCTTCCCCAGGAGCACTCTGCAAGGGCCAGAGACCCCTCGTCCTCCTCAGAGCCAGGTCTTCTCCTCCACTCTCTGCACGGAGGACGTGGCATCACCCCAAATCATAACCTCCTCAGACAAGCCACCGTTGCGCTGATTCACCCCTTCCTGACAGAGCTCCAAAGGGACGTGTCCTCTCCTGGGGACACCGCTCAGGTGGTGCGAGAGGAAGAAAATATTGTAGAAAGACACACGTCCAACATCAAAGGGTAAACGCAAGGAACGGGCCACAGTCCATGCTCTGAAACCACCATCCTGTGCCAGATTAAACGCCGCACGGGGACGGAGGGCTGACACAGACTCAGCTGGCAATGACAAGCTCTACCAAAACACAATGAGCCGTACAGCTCCTTTCCCACGCGGAGACGTGCTATAGCGATAGGAAATCCTTTTACCTTCCTCATTCACACCGATGCCCACACCACTGCAGGTGTAAGGTCTAGGAAATGGAGCCTGTTTGCCCAGCTCCTGCCCAGCAAGAAAGTCCAGGCGTGAGTGACCACTGCTGCCATGCCGTGCGCTGACAGCTTTGTGAGCCTCTGCAGAGCTCTGCCCAAAAGTTCAAGGCACTTCAGCTATAAAAACCAGCAGAATAATGTCTGTCACTCCTCATCTCAGCAGTAGATCTGCTCATGCATGATGCGCGTTTGTTATAAACCATAAATGCAAAAGTAAACACGGGGTTTTGGCTTCCAGAGGGTACCCCGGGACAGCAGCCACGTGGGTCCCCACTGCTCAGTGTGAACACGGTGCCGACGGGTGGGTCAGAGCCATCTCTGCCCTGACATACTCACAAAAGAAAGTGTTCGTGGAAGACAGGGCTTTTGCTGTCTGGCACAGTCTTCGTCTTTTGCCTGCGTTTCCAGTCAGCATCTGGCACGATCGACATCTTTACGGAGGAAAACAAGCAGTGTGTCAGCACTCTGGGGGCAGGCACCGGCACACAGCTGCCAGCTCTGCCGCCGCGGTGGCAGGAGACCGGCACGGCCGCTTCTACGGATGGCTAAGCCTCAAAGATCCAGCCGAGCCTGTGTTTAATGGCTAATTTTGATCAGTTTACCCTACGCGTATCAAGTAATTGTGTTACAAAATTCCTCGGGACAGGGGAGGGAAGGAAAACAGCAGAAAAATCATGGCCTAATGTATATAAATCTTGCTGGCCCAGCTCTCAGGTGCAGCCCCCTTGTAGGGGATATGCTTCCTATACTGTGCACACTGTGGTGGCACCAGCCTGCCAAGGTGACCCCCAGGAGAGCCAGGAGCCTCAATGTGCTGGCCAAACACTCATCCCCACCAGCCCTCAGGCTCCTAGTACAATGCTCTCGCAATGAATGCTTGACATAGCCCTTAGCAGGGTCCTGTCCTTCGCTTTTCTGGCTCCATGGAGACACTGTGCCAACAAAACCAGTGAGCCCTTCAGCACTGGGCAAGAGCCAAGCCACCTCCCTGCATCCCATGCACAGCCAGAGAAGGACAGAGGAAGACAGGCTGCCGAGAGCATGCTTAGAGGAGCCAACCCCAAAACCCCAAGAAAGCAGAGCCACAGGAGAACCCACCTTCACATAGGAGTCACATGTCCGGCTCTCCTTTCCCATCAGACCTTTTGCTTCCATGACTGGAAAGGGAAGGAATTGGTCAAGTTCCAAAGCAGCACTGAAGGCATTTTTCTACGCTGCAGCGCTCTGCTCCATGGGGTGCTCCCTCCCTGTGGGGCTGAACCCGCCTCCAACCCCAACAGGACCTGCTGCTCCCCAGCACCTGCTCTCACCAGGCACCAGGTGAAGGGGCTTATTGCATTTTTTTCTTTAACATACCCGTGCTATAAATACAAGCATCTGTGGGTGAGGTTGGTGGCAGATGCAGTTCAGCATCTGGCTGGCAAATTGCATTTTATTTGCCTGACTTCACCCAGCTCTGGGCTCCCTGCCCCAGGGCCAAATGTATCATCAAGTTAAATATCAACGGTCGCATCCTGATGACAGCCCTGCCAGCAGGGACCCACATCACGCTGCTGCTGACAGCTGGAAACCCTGCGTTTCCCAGTGTGGGACTGGAGGCGATAGACATGCCGCCAGAGGCTGGATAGTCCAGGACGGGCTGTCAGAACCAGCCTGAGCTCCTTCCTAACACACCCAGCAAGCCAGCAGCGGCTTTGCCTCAATAAGAGACACGTAAGTACTCCTAATAAACACCATCAGCCCCACAGAAACTCCACTGCATGAGGGGAAAAAGGTTCTGCAAGACCCTTTGATGCTTCATGAAGCTCCTCCAGGACTGGCTGCACCAAGAGCGTCCTCTGGCCAGACCTGCTTTAGGTTTAAAGGCATTGGAGTGGAGAATGAAAGTCACCCCACATCACCCAGCCTCCTCCTGCCCACACAGAACACCCCGAGCACCCAGCATGTGCAGTGGGATGTCAGGTCCCAGACCTTCAGCCTCCTCTGCCTCTTTGCTGGATCACTCCCCTCTTCCCAGACCCTCTTTTGGAGACAGCATCAGAACAGGACAGTGACTTGCACCCAGAGGGAGGGATTTAGGGTAACGCCTGTGCCTGACCCCCATGACCACACACAGATTGGAGACATTTTCCTGCTGCTGATTCTTTACAAACTTGCCTGCACAGCTGGAAAAGGGCAGCAAGCTCTTGAGCTCTCGTGGCTGCCGAGGGGAGAAGGGCTGTGCATGGCTCAGCCAGTCCCTACAGCCTCATGCCATCCTCAGCCCCCATCCCATTACATTCAGGCAGGGGGAGGCTGGGCTGGAAGGTGGAATGTTCCTCAGAAGAAAGCCTTTTCCATCGCCTCCTGCCTTGCCAGGAAGGTCGCTGGAATGGGGGTCCCCCTGCCCCCGCACACGGCCACCCCTGAGGAACTGGGAATCCCAGGGCCCTTTCACCCCACAGAGCCCAAATCCAGGGTGCAGTGAGCCCACCCTCTTCACAGGGAGGAGATTTTTACTCTGACCATTTCAAACTCTTGCTTTTTTCCTTGATTCTTTAACGTTTTACTAATCACAAAGCTCTGACAAGTCCCTGATAGAAAGAGCTCTGCACCAGGAGACCAGGACACACATCATTCACTGCGGCAACAATCCTAAGGGCCTCCCAAAGTGTCTCCAGTCGGGTTTTTCCTGTAGAGAAGAGCTGGTTTTGAGACTCCCATTGCTTTTTCTAATGAACACCACTGTAACTGGTGTCCCAGGTGCTGGGTCACTCTCCTGCACCAGACCCAGCAGCAGTGCCCAGGCCTGAGCCCCCAGAGAAAGAAAAGCATCTCTTGTCCCAGTGGGATATGCCCCAGCTTGAGGGACAGCAACCCCAGCCAGGACCAGGCAAAATACTTTTGTTGAAGAAATGTTGCTGGTGCTAAAAAAATCATAGAATCATAGAATGTTTAGAGTTGGAAGGGACTCAAAGATCATCCAATTCCAAACCCCCTGCCCTGGGCAGGGACACCTCCCACCACACCAGGTTGCTCCAAGCCCCATCCAGCCTGGCCTTGAACCTCTCCAGGGATGGGGCAGCCACAGCTTCCCTGTTCTGCAGCATTTGGAGGTAAGAAAACAACTTGGAAACCCTGGCAAACAGTTTTGGCCAATGTGAAAGATATTTAAGTGGAGACAAAGCATTTCAGGCCATCTTTTCCAAATTATATTTACCCTTTTTTTGCTTCACATGGAGTTACAGGAAAAATTTTATACAGGTGGATGCAAAGCTCACTGTGGCCACCCAGAAATAAAGATCTCTAGAAATTTTGGTTTACCCTCTAAATCAAAGAGCCCCCAGTCGTGCTGCTCTGCTGCAGAGGCTGATCGAAGAGCCTGAAGAAAGGGCGTGGAAGCGTTGCCCCCATCACTAGCCCACTGTGGCTCCAGGGCTACTGAGGGGGATACTCACCGTGTAGCACCAGGACCCGGCTCTGCACCTCAATGGAGAGCTTCAGCTGACCTAGAGGGAAGGAGAGGAGGGAGGGTGAAGAAGACAGGGCTCACACGCCACCCTCAGGACCCCAAGGTTTGCCTGAGGCCAAACCCATCCTGCTTCCCCATCCCTGGGCACTTCTCGGTCAGAGCTGAGGGGAAAGAGGCAGGAGGAAACTCCTTCTGCTACCAAGAAATTCTTATGGCTCCACATGTAAAAATATTCCAGGAAAACCCAAATACTGCTTTCTCAGCACACAGTAAATGCTGGTGGGGGAAGCACGAGCCCGTGGCAGAGGGGAAGGGGGAGCATCAAGCTGAAACAGTCACTGTACGATGAATTAGCCCACGTTTAACAGGCTCAAATCCTCCCCCCCAGCCCAGATTCAACTTCCCCTTTGCCTCTCCCCTGAGCCTCTGCGGGGCAAGGGGCTGTCACCTCTCGCAGAAGGTGACAGAGGGCCAAGCTGCAGCCGGCCGGGAAGAAGGCCAAGGCCAAGCGGTGCCTTTGGTTGCAGGAACAGGCCAGCGCAGTGTCAGCCAAGGCTGGCTCCGCCGGGGGAGCCTGGGCCATGGCACTAACCTGGCTTCATCCATCCTCTGCTGTGGGACCACATGCCAAGCACCCCTCCTCCCTCCTGTATGCCTCATCTGCCCAGGGAGGTTTGGGGGAAATGAGGAAGCCTTCAAAATCCTTTCACCGACTGTCACATCCAGCAACAGTCTGTTATCGCTGGCACTATCGAGCAGAGGAGGCTCAGTGACAAGGGCTGATGTGGCACAAACCCAGCTCCCAGGAACCAGAGCACAGCAAGAGCTCCCACGGTGCAGCCTCCTGCATTTCCTGGGGATTCCAGGGCTGGCGAGCAGACGGGTCATCTCCTAAACCCAGGAGTCAATACTTGATTTAATCTCAGATTAAACAAGAATGCTTTCAGTCATGTGTTTTGACACTGAGTAATTGTCAGGGGGCCAACGAAGCCAGGAGCAGCCAACCCCCATGGAAGAGCAATGTTCCATCACCCTGCAATTCCTCTGCCGCAGAGCCTGGGGGGGCTGGGACCCCTTGATTCCCAGCGACACGGCACCTGGCTCCCTGGCACAACAGCACTGAGAGCTTCTGATGGAGGAGGTAGTGGTAGGGGAGAGACTTAAGGGGCTCCAGGACTTTGGAGCAGGTCTGGATGGAGATCCCCCTTGCTCCCGATGCACTGGTTTACCCACAGCAGCCCAGGACCTGCCTGGGATGCCCAGCTTCCCACTGCCAGGCCTTGGGGGGGACCCGCTGCCAACTGTCACTGTGAACTGAGCAAGGAGCACAGTCAAAGGCAGGATGGTTCCAACAGTCACTGACAGGCCAAAAGAGCAGATCTTAATAAGAGCATGGGGACATCCTCAGTGGGGCAGGGAATAAGACAGGAGAGAGCTCAAGGTGCCAAGGGCCACTGCCAGGAGCAAACGACAGGCTCTTTCTTAGAGCAGGAGATTGATCCAACTTGTTAAAGGAGAACCCAAGACCTGACTCGCTCCACAGGCAGCCCTTCAGGAGGAGACTTCTCCCCACATGGACTGGCAGAGCACGGCAGCAAGAGCTCGCCGTGGGACAGGGCAGTCCCTGGTGGGTGCTGCAGAGCCCACCTGTACAAGATGGCAGCCCAAAGGGCAACATTTCCACCCATCAGTGCTGTTTTAGTGACCTAAGGTGAGAGAGGAAAGGAGGACACAGAGCACAGAGAGGAGCTGGGAGGGATGGAGCCAGGGAAACATCAGACTGGGGCTCCACAGGGAGCAGACCAGCATAACTCGGCTGAGCCTGAGCATCCTCCCGGGGAATCGCTCTCAGTGTGGGCTACGTGGGGCAGATCCAGCCCCTGCGCTCAGGAGCTTGGCTGAAACCCAAGTATAAAGGGCAGAGGCGCTCAGACAGGTCTCTGAATCCAGAAACCCCTCTGCAGAGGCACAAGGACAAGATGGGAGGGTTATTTGTAAAGAAAGAAGGAAGAAAGGAGGAGCCCAAATCCAGCTCTTACACAGCTCCAAATCCAACCTGCAGTTTCCACCGCCTTTGGAAGAGCCCATGCCTGATCCCTGAGCTCCCACCTCTTGCCCGGAGGTGAGATCTGTGATTCCCAGCACTGCCTGGGCCCATCTACCAGCAACAACTCCCCAGCATTGAAAACCCAGGCAGTCACAGATGCCAGCACCTGGGAGAGACACCCACGTAAAACCCTGCAGAGCATGGGCACAGGTCCCAGGGCAGCACCTCTGCCCTGCAGCTCACCAACAGTCTGCTTCCAACACGCTTCTGACTCCGCATCAGCCCTAAAATCTACCCACACTCCTCAGACAGTCATGAGGGCTCGGCCAAAGGTGTTTGCCAGGGTCTGGGTAAAGCGATGGTGAGCTCACGGGGGGCTGCCAGGCCCCAGCTCGTTGGCCCCACTCGGGCACAGAGAGCTCTGCCCCTCCTGCTCAGGTAGTAAGGGAGGTGCCCATGGAGCTGCCCCTGCCAGCATGGGCAGGGTGTGCAGATTCTAGGGTAATGCAGAGTCTGAAATCTGTGTCATTACTCCGAACCAACCCAAAACTAAACACCTTCCAAGGCTCCCAAAGAATCAAAAGACTCAAAGCATCATTAGAACAAGGTTTCATTTAGTCCAAAAGAAAACATGAGGTTGAGACAGTTGGGGGGATTCAGCCTGGAAAACAGAAGGCTCCGGGGAAACCTCAGAGCCCCTTCCAGTCCCTAAAGGGACTCCAGGAAAGCCGTGAGGGACTCTGGATCAGGGAGGGGAGCCCTAGACAAGGAAAAGGGTTTGACACTGAAAGAGCGGAGATGGAGATGAGATCTGGGGAAGAACTTCTTTGCTGTGAGGGTGGTGAGACCCTGGCCCAGGTTGCCCAGAGAAGCTGTGGCTGCCCCATCCCTGGAGGGGTTCAAGGCCAGGCTGGATGGGGCTTGGAGCAACCTGGTGTGGTGGGAGGTGTCCCTGCCCAGGGCAGGGGGGTTGGAACTGGATGATCTTCAAGGTCCCTTCCAACTCTAACCANGTTCTGTTTTACAAAAGAGGCACCCAAGGGCTTAGGTTTGCTGGGGCGGGGACATCGTATGGGATTGTTTAACCTGAAACAATTCCAAGAGCCCGTATCTCATGTTTCACTAAAAAAAAATACAGACAGAAAAGTTTCAGGTCTCTCTCCAGCTCACATGTGCGTCTGTGTTTGAGAGCATGCATGTGCACGTGTGGAAACACGTGTCCTTTTGTGCGTGCATCCGTGTGCATGTGAGAGCAGGGTGAGAAAGTAAAGGCGAGAGCCCGGTGGGGTAAATCAGGACAGCTCTATGGAATCCAAACTGATTTACAACAGTGAGAATATTGTCTCCTGCTTTCATCACGCCTCCCCAGCCTCTTGGACCAAGAGTTTAACCCTCTGCTATCTCCTGATCTCCCGTGCTGTGGGAACCCTTCTCGCTGCTCCGCTATTAGCGTGTGACAACCATTACAACACGAAAGCAAAATGCCCCGGTCTAACCAAGCATGACGAGGAGTCAGCCCAGTAATGAATGGGCCCCGAGGAGGAGAAAGGAAGCTTTTGTGCTGGGTAATTCGCGGGGGAGAAAGCTCTACACCCAGCCCTGGCTTGGGGACGGCCGGGGCCGCTCACTCCCAGGGCAGCACACAGGGACAAGGCACTAAAAGGGATGGGGTCAGCGGGACCGTGGCCTCTTGCGTGGGGTGGGGTACCCACTGCTGCTGGGGTAGTGACCCCTGCGTCACAGGCCACACCAGCACCAAAGCCAGGAGAGCTGGGAGAAAGTAGGCAGTTCTGAAAAAGGCAGAAGTCCCACAAATTCCACACACACACACCAGTAGAAAGCATCTGGGAGTATCGGAGGAAAAGGTCCACTCAGTCCTGTGGGGGAAGAGATGACATTTCTCTCTTAATGCCTTTGCTTCAAGCGTCTCCAAAGCACACAAAGGGACAAATCGCACACCGCAGCCCACCCCAGCAGCCTGTCTGACCCCTGGGAGGTCCCAGTCTGCTCGTGCTGGGGAAGCATCCCTGGCTCTGTAGCAATCCCAGTGCCTGCCTGGGGCTGGGATCAGAGAGGGGAGCTGCTGTCCTGACCCAGCCTGAGCTGGCGGAAGGGATTTGCTGTACCAGTGTCCGCACTTGGACAGACCAGCCCAGTGGCAGCATTTCCTCAGATGCACTGGGCAGGTACCATCTTCCAGACCTGGGCAGGCACAAACGCAACCCCTACCAAAGCAAGTTCTTGGGCTGCATTTCCACCTCACCCCGAGAACTCTGGGAGTTCTCTGGGAGACCAGAGAAACACTGTCCTCACAGCACTCTTTTGATACATCAAAACATGTATTTGGTTTATCTCTTTTATTTAAAAGATGTATGGGTTATCTCTTTTAATACATCCCTAACACAAACTGAGGAGGGATACAGCGTTAGCAGAGTGGCCCTGACACAACTTGTCCAGGTCCCCTGCATTGATATAAATGAAAATAGGTGCAGAGAAAGGCCAGGGGGATACCAAAGAGACACCTCATCTCACGACAGGACCCACACGCAGCTCCTGGGCACACACGCCATTCCAGAGAGCAGGACTGAAGCAAAGAGGACAGGCCCCATCGGGCCAGGAGAGGCAATTTGAGCTGACGAACAAAGCTGGCACAAAGAGAACGGGGAAAAACTGGGTAAGAACAAGCACAAGCTGGTAATCAAAGAGGTTCCCACCCATGAGAGACGTTTGCCAGGCTAAGGGAGGGACACGAGAACGGTGTCTCTTTGGGAGTAGACCCAGCAGGCAGGAAAATCTGTTCCTTACTGATGATCTGTGACAAATGGAAAATTTGGTTTTCTACTCTTTAAACACTTTTCTAGTTTTTTGTAGGAAAAATGCAGGTTTTTCTCTGGCTGGGACAACCAAGACCCACAAGCGCACACACAGGGCAAGGGGAATTCTTACCTACCTGGGAGGAAGGTCCCCATGGGCACAAGGCAGAGCACCCTGAGATCACCATCTACAACCTCAGACCCTAGCACCCGGCCTTTTGAAGACCATCTCCTGGGTCACTCACATGGAGAGGGTAGTGTCCTGTCCTGCCACTGCTCTCCTGCTCAGGGCACACAACACTACATCTCGCCCACAGTGGTCAGCCCATGAAGGGAACTGTGGCTGCAGAGATGATGACCCAAGCCTGGACATGGATACAGAGTCAAGAGGCACCACAAAACTCCCATTATTTGGCAGGCAAGTCCTACAGACAAAGACAGGAGGATTTCAGCTTCCAGGCTGTACTTCCAAGTTTGGCTTACAAGGCAAAAAGGGGAAGGAGCAGCATCCCTGGCTGCCCAGGGAAGGGACAACCTGCTCCAATCATGTCCTCTCTCTACTTCCCTGCAGCCTCTTTAACAGCACATTGTACCATGGTCTGCCTTGCTCACTAAAACAAGGGGAATCCCACCCCAGCTTTCCTGGTACCCCTTTAGGGATTGGAAGGGACTCTCAGGTTTCCATAGAGCCTTCTGTTTTCCAGGCTGAACCCTCTCAACTCTCTCAGCCTGTCCTCACAGCAGAGGGGCTCCAAGCCCTCCCAGCATCTCTGTGGTCTCCTCTGGTCCCGCTCCAACAGGTCCGTGTCCTTCTTGCACTGAGGACTCCAAGGCAGCTTTGAAAGAAAACTGCTTTAAAAGTGGCACCTGGGAATTACCAGTGTCCCTCTGTGTAAGACAGCTCCTGACAAGCCATCACACACCACAAGGAATGGCCATGACATTTGCTGCCAAATTCACCTGCTCACAGGGTGAGAATAGAGGGCTCATAACCCAGCCATTGCCAGACCAGCTCCAGCCCACAGAAACAAGCCACCACCACCCATGAGCTTCTTCAAGTCCATGCAGAAAAACTGAGGCAGCCACAGAAAGACTCACAAGGAGCAAAGAAGGAAATGGGGCTCTGCCATGACAGGGGCCACAGCTCTGGGCAGCCCTACAGGGTCCACCCCAGAGCTCCTGCCCATCCAGGGGGCAAAATGACCAAGCAAGTGGGCATCTGGCCGGCTGCTGCAGCACAGCTCAGCAGCTGCAGCTTGGTTTCAGGGCGCTCCCCGCTCTGCCAGCTCGATGGAGTCACGTATTATTCCGGCTCAGCGAGGCAAAAGCGAGTGGGCTGCCGTTCAGCGTTAGCGCCTTCAGGGAGCAGGTCTCCAGCCCGTTCCTGCCACACTGGGCTTTGGCCACAACCCGCTGCGGGTCCCCGAGCCA